>CM076570.1:337726337-337860460 GCA_034641835.2 Pinus albicaulis | reverse complement strand
ACCATCTTAGGCTTGTTACATGGCTTTATTCATCATGCTAGTGACATTTATACAATATTCCCGAAAAGTTGCGGAATCTGAAGACTGAAGAAGAAAATGATGAGAAGAAGAAGTAGAGTTTAAAAACTCTGTTGAACATGATGATATCTGATGATATCTGATGGCACAAGTGTCTTCTTGTTCATCCTTGGGCATGGAGCTTCACATTATCATCAGGTGCCACTCCAGTGGTCAACAGTATGTATATATTTATATGCTGACATTGGATGCTGTGAAGTCATGTCATATGGTTGCAGGTAATGGACTTCTGTACTTAGAAGTAGATCTATGGAGGATTATCTCTCAATGCACGGATAGATGAAATCAACATAATATGTCCTCATGGAATATGAGGTGGTTGTATATGAACGAGAAACTAGAAAAGTTGTATGTTCCTGGGAATCAAGAATGTGCAGAGAGGAAGAGATCTTGAAATGCAACCATGTCAAAAGGCAGTTATCATTCAGAGGCCAAGAAGATGTGACTAGGAGATCTCTTGGAAAGATATGTAGACTCTGACAGAAGTCTGGTAAAGAAGACCCTTGGAAAAACATATCATTAGGAGATCTGTCAATCTGTATGAAGGATGTCGATGCCTACAGGAAGATGTCATGGTGAAAGATCATCACTGAGGTAACTTTTGTTTTAAAAGTTCATATGTATATGTTTATCTGCATGAATTTGTGCAGGGCTGCTAATCATGAGAAAGGATGTATGATCTTGGGAGATGATTCGAAGGAAAGCAACATGCCATAACAGTGGACCAGATAAGTAAGTTTGATGAATCACTTTCTGACAGCTGACATGACTCAGGATGAAAGTAATGGATTATCTGTTCCCTCTGAAGCTAAAAGTTAAATATTCCTCAATATCGAAATCTATGACATCGAGGACAGGAATTCTTCATGATCAGTTGGGTGTCTCACCATTGTTGCTGGAGGTCCCTGGTTAAGAGGGAGTATGATGATAAGTTTCTTACTTGGAAGAAACTTGGTAATTCCTAAGAATAAGCTTAGGTACATTCCTTGTATAGGAATGAGTACATTCCTTTGTGGAATAGGTCCTCCCTGGTTGAGAGGGAGAGATAGACACATCATTTTGTTCTTCACTTGGGAATACTGAATGAAGGATTGGGTAATCATCTGGCATTCGATACTCTTTGAGAATGTATTAGGGAATTCAAGATAAGAGTAGTCAGGGAACGATATTCTTTGAGGGCTAGCTACCCAAGAGAAGAATAGTCCAAGAAGGTCATACTTTGGGAACACCCGGGTGGAGTATGTACCTTGGAGAGACAATGACGATGGTGTCTATAAGTCATGTGTCTCGCCAGCATTGTAGCCCATTGTCTCGTTGAGAGATGGGGCTGTTAGTCGAGGCCTTGCACTAGGACAATGTGGTTGATATTATGTTATACAGATGCGATTTCCAATCCAATTCTTCTTGTAAGTTACGGTTTCGACCGCCTTTTGTATGGTGCCTCCCTAGTTAAGAGGGAGTGTTGAAAAGTGTAACTAGGTCAGTCTTCATATTGACTATGTAATTATGTATTTTATAAAGAAGAAGACAAAGATAATAAAATGTATTTTGTACTTGCTTCATGGGTTTCATGAGCAAGATTTTATTATAGTTTAAATAGACTTCTTCTTGATGTCTATCTAGGGTTTTGTCTTCTAGATATAAATGTAATAAGTGTCATATATGAAGGGTCTAAGAATATATGCTCCAAGACCTTGTAGAAGAATAGAAGTCAAGCTAAAAGACATGCTCACAAACAACCCTCAAACATCGATGGAAGTCAAGCTCCATATACCGTGAAGAACACCTCTCTCAAAACACTGGAATGTATTCTTTGCAGTCAGCCTAAATCTCAGTGATGAAGTCGGCTCTATAAGAGTTTTTCTGGTCAGCCTAGAAGCAAGTAACAATGCACTATATATATATCACTGTTTTGCGATCCATCTACTCTCAATGAATTTCGGTTAGCTCCAAAAATTAAAGTGTAGATTATCTCTGAGAAGCAGACAGCGTTCAGGATCAGAAAAACTGTGCGGATGTTTTTGTAAGGTATGTGGAATAACAAATATATATATAAATGCAGATATATATATACACCTACAGTAGACACCTATAGAAAAATATTGTGGACAAGATATCGAGACAAAATTAGGGACAGGTCTGGAGCGGATAAATATGAATTGAATTGCGAACAGATTTGAAGAGACTTGCGGATAGTTTCATAGAAAATATTGCGGTTGTCTCTATGGTAATGTAGTGATGAATTTGCGGATTATTTGGAACAAGGTTAACGGTCAGCGCATAAATACATTTGCGGACATTTCTGAGGTGGATTGCGGACAAGAGAGCAGAAGGAAGTGTTAAGGTTTTAGTGCGGACTTCATATAGCAGCAAGCTCAGAAATCAAGATATGTTATACAGAGACAGTTTGCGGATTACTCAGAGAAGATTCTGTGCGGATTTATGAAGAGATTGTTTAGCATGGAGTTTGGAGAAATCAAGGATCAGTTGCTTGTTATAAGACGATGATGCTGTGCGGATCATTTTATACAGCAAGTACGGAAATCTAAGCTATCTCAATCAAGGAAGAATTGCTAAAGTTTAGACAGACATCATCAGAAGAAAGGCAACTTTAAAAGGCAGGAAAAATTGAGGAAGGTAAATATGAGATTTACCTTCCTAACTACAGAACGGGGCATATTTGTAACGAAGAAAAGAATCAAGTTTGAGGAAGCTGTATCAAGGTCTTGGAAGCATATTTAGGATAGGGGTCTGAGTCATGGTCATGGTACTTGTCATTTGAAGATCTATAAGAAGAATTCTTTGCGGGTTTTCCTCTCCAAGAGGGAGAGGTTTTTCCTTGGCTCTAGTAGCCTAATTTTGTGTCTTGTGTACTTTGATAATTGACTTGATGAAAGACTAAATAAGACAACGAAGAGAAGAAATAAGTAACTCAAGTAAGCTCACAAGTAATTATCAAGAAGAGAATTTGTATTAAACACAAGCCCTCCAAATTCTCAACAATCATTCTAGTATAGTCATCAACAAATAAAGCAAAGTACCTTTCACCTTGATGAGCTGGAGTTCTAGTTGGCACACATAGATCTGCATGAATGATTTCTAGAGGTTTTGATGTTGAAAACTCAGTTTTGTGGCTGGTTCTAGTTTGCTTTCCATGCTGGCATGGGCCACATATAACTTGATCTAGCTTGAACATCTTAGGAATGTCCCTTACTACATTAATCTTGTTGATATTGATCAAGTTGTCCAAACTTGTATGCCCCAATCGCTTGTGCCACAACCAACTTTCCTCTGTTTGGCTCAAGTAACATTTATCTCCTTGGATTTTTCTTAGAATGTAAATGTTATCTGGTGTTCTTACTCCTTTTGCCACAAGTTCTCCTGAGGATGAGTCTCTTATTTCACAACTTTTAGTACTAAAGACAACATTATGTCCTTGGTCACAAATTTGGCTAACACTTAAGAGATTGTGTTTGAGCCCCTCAACTAGCAAGGTATTTTCAGCTTTTCCTTGTCCATTAATGAGAGTAGTTGTTCCTTTTCCAGTGATCTTAGCAGATCCACTTCCAAAAGATACATTTCCTTTCTTTTTGTTTAATGAGACAAACTTATTTTGGTCACCTGTCATATGTCTTGAGCATCCACTATCTATGAACCAATGATTCTCATCACTATGAGCATATAGAGCTAGGCCACATTTATTTGTATTGAGATTCACCTTTTTAGCTTCCTCCTTTTTGAGTGGGCAATTTTGCTCATTATGACCATGATTATTGCATGATGAACAAGTTGGATCAAACTTAGCCAAAGGATCAAAAGAATTGTAAGTCTTGATTTGTCCTTGCTCTTTAGGATCACGTAGTTTGCTTGTTTGATCTTTCAATCTTGGTGCTTCATTTTTATGAGCCTTGCAATGCTTAGCTTGATGACCAAAGTTTTTACAATAGAAACAATACCCAAGAAAGATAGTTTGGTACTTGTTGTAAGAGCCATAACTTGAATCAACATTCTTCGTTGGAGTTGCTCTTTCTTCATTTCTTATGTTAGAGATGTGCCTTTGTTCTTGGCGAGATATCTTTTCCTCTTTTGGATGGCAAGAAAGTACGCTGACATAACTCCTTGTATTATCCTTAGTACTTGATGATTCTCCTTTGAGACCAATCCCAGATTTGTCATATTGAGGTTTTTGACTATTAAGGATGTTATCAAGTGTTTGACAGCTTGGCCAACTCCTTATGACTTGCTCCAAATCCTTCCTTAGAGATACTATTTCAGCTTCACATTTTTCACAGATATCTTCTTTTTCTTTTAGCTTATTGTTCAAGAAGTCTTCCCTTCTTTTTGCTTCCTCTTTTTCTATTTTGAGAGAAACGATCTTCTTTCGTAAATTCCCATTCTTTTCAATGGCAATTATCAGTAATTCATCCATATTTCCTTCGCCTTCTAGTTTTGAATCTTCATCATTTGTGAATGCCATGAATAACACTTCTTTGCTTCCAACATAGTCATTTTCTTCATCTGATGAATCATCTCCTCTATTGTGATGAGAGAAATTTCTAGATGATTTCTTCTTGATGACTACAAATTCATCTTTATCGGACTCATCTTGTTTGGAGAAGAAGTTTTTCTTATTAAACTCTTTCTTTTTGTATGCCATCCTTTTAGAATCCTCTTCATCATCACTATCATGTTTATGAGGACTTTTTGCAACATAATGACCTATTCTTCCACATTTGAAACAAATAAGAGGGTACTTACCTTTTAGCTTAGATCCCTTCTTTAGTCTTCGTACAAATTGAGCTAATTCAGTTTCAGTATCGGAGTCATTACTGTTGTTATTCCATCCTTTTCCTTTTTTTGTTGATTTTGAAGCTTTGAATGCTTCTTCTTTGGAATTTGGATTTCCTTTCCTCATTTCATAAGAAATGAGGATTCCATGAAGTTCATCCATCTTGAGTGTATTTAGATCCTTCATTTCTTCTATGGCACTTACTTTGGAGTCAAATCTGTCAGGAAGAGACCTTAGGATTTTTTGAACAATAGTGTTTTTTTCAATATTTTCTCCCTAGCCCTTTAAGAGAGTTAACCACTACAACTACTCGGAGGAAGTATGATGCAATATTTTCTTCATCATCCATTTTCAGACTCTCGAATTGTCTTCTATAGGTTTGAAGCTTTGCTTTCTTAACTTTGGAATCCCCATCATATAGGGCAACCAACTTATCCCATACTTCTTTGGCTGAGTCACAATTCATGACTTTGTGAATTCAAAATCGGTGATTCCACTAGTGATGGAATTTAAAGCTTTGGCATTAGCAATGTAGGCTTTTCTTTCGTCTGGATCAGTTGGAAGAGTGGAAGGGGATTTGTACCCATTCAAAACAGAGTGCCACACATCAAGACCAAGGGACATTAAATACTAGGACATCCTCTTCTTCTAGAAACCAAAATTTGTACCATCGAAGATAGGCAACTTCCCTGTTGCTTCTGTGTTCTTCATTGTGTCTAAGAATTCTTCTTCCAGCTGTTAGGCTGATAATGAAGAAGTTGGCTCTGATACCAATTGTTGGAAATATTGACAGAGGGGTGAATCAATATTTCTTTTCAATTGTTATTTTTTACCTGTTAGATTCTTCACAATTAAGTGTATAATAATAATATTATTAAGGATCAAGTAGAACTTCAATCCTTTTTCAAATAATTGAGTACAATAATTATGTGAGGGCACCAACCCTTTATGCTTTAGGCACCAACCTGTTGCCAAGCACCAACTTGGACTTTGATGAGGCTCCGACCTCTAGGGCTTCGACCCTATCTTCTCAAGGCACCAACCTTGTGTTTATGAGCTCCTACTCCAAGGACACCAATCCTTCTTTGCTTTGTTATTGGATGATTGATTCAAAGGTGCTCCATTGCACCAATCTGCACTAGCAATTCTATATTAATTCTGTGCGAAAGTTTGTACCAGGACTTCTGCGCTGTACCAAAACTTCAACTCCAAATTGTTCCAAGACAACTCCTTCACAGCTGCTCCAAGACAACTCCTTCAAAGCTACTCCAAGAAAACTCCTTCAAAGTTCTGCACTGTATAGCACTAATCCTTTCATCAATTCTGCATCAATTCTGCAACTGCTCAAAGTATTATCACCAAGAAGGTTTGAGCCACTCCAGATCCACAGATTACAGGTCCGAAAGACAAGGTAAGGACACAAGTTTGAATGAGGTTGATAACACCCTTACAGCAACAACACAGGTTTGAAGATACAGGTCCAAAACACTTTTGCTGCACACAGGTCCTGAAGAGATGAACCACAGTCCGAAGCAACAGCACCAAGACAAGATGTAAGATTTAGGCTCTAAACAGGTCCTGAGTTAATATGTTCTGATCTGAAATATTGTTGCCACAGATTCACTGAAGTTTCACCACCTTTATCACCTTGCCTCGCTGTATATATTCTGAAATGAAGTCTGCAAAAAACAGTGCAGCAATCCGAGCAGAATAGGATATGTATTTAATTTCTGTTTTTAATGTTCTCCTTCTTGAAGGTTCATGAGTTGTGAACCTGTTCTGCACCTCTCTGTGTATCTTCACCGAAGTTGCTTGAGGGAAAATGAGTTTTAAGGCCTTTATTAATACGCATTAGATGTGAGACGTGACCTTTATGAGGGAGGCCGGCATTAGGGACAGCGCATAGGTCGGCTCAATAAATGAATATATACTTCTTGACTTAAAAATTCAATTTCTCCCTAACCACCGGGAATTTTGAAGCATGTGAGGGCTCGTTGGAAAGGCAAAATTATGCTCTAGATGATGGTAAATGTTTCATTAAGAAATTCTGCCTCCATTATAGAGAAAAATAATTCTTAATGTGATCGGTCATTTATTTGTGCAGAAATGAAGGTAGGACAGAATGTCTTGGTATTCTTTATGGTTTGATTCTTCATCATGCCATAGTGATATATGTCTTCATTTAGTCTTCCATCATCCATCATCTAGTCCTTCAAAAATTATGTTCATTCATTCATCCTAATGCCATCAATGACAACTTGGATTAACAACCTCAGCTCGATTTGAGCTGCTCCTTGCTCCCTCTGCGCAGTCACTGCATCAGCCTATGCAGTACTGCGTCCCTCAAGCTCAGAACTGCGTCTCCTCTTGCTGTCTCTGCAACTGCTATTTCGAAGACTGATCTCCTTTGCCTCTGGACCCTCTGCCTAGCTTTCGGCTCAGAAAATCCCCTGCTCCCCAGCAAATACGAAATCTCCTCACAAAGCTCTGCGCTGCCTCTCTACAATGTACTTACTGGAACTGGAAAAGCTTCCTCCGACCTTACTACTGCCCCAATCTCACTGCTTCAACTTACTGAATCACCTTAGTAAAACGCTGCTACTTAGGAGATCGATTTCCCAACAAATCGAATACTCAACTGATTTGGTGTATCTTCTCCAAACCCCATCTGGTTCTTCTTATAATCTTCTGTTGAGACTTCAACGACCACGATTAAAACTTTATTGATGGCTAAGATTACCTAGAAATCGATCCATGTCCTTTTCTAGAAGATTGTCACCATGACCTAATTAATTCCTTTTAATTAATCATGTTTCCCAAGTTTAGACTTGAGAAATATTAAACACTGACTAATTAATTTAATTAAGTCGTCTCTAGGTGGAATTTCCAGAAACGATTTTTGGGTATTGGAGAATACATGTATTCTAGTCACTCTGCCAAATCTTGTGGCTAGAACACATCTGATGCTACAAAAAACTAACAAACAGTTGCTAGATAAACTATTTCATTCCATAAGTTAATGATCTGTTATTTATTAGATGGATAATTTTTTTTTATGTTTGTTTGCAATTACTAGAATCTAGTTGGTTGATGCTCGAATGAATATTCATTAATGTAATATTGATGCCATTTCTATCTTCATAAATATACAAATATGCATGTTTTCAGATATTCTTCAACCAATTTGGCATTCTGCACGTTTTTTTGAATATATAAACAGGTGTTCTCAGGATGCTGTGCTCCCAAGTGTTTTTCAAAAATAATGCTGTTGATGCTTCCACTCTGCTTCATGCTTTGCCAATGTAGGGAAAAGCAAAGACCACCTCTAATGTTGTTTATTTACTGTTCTTAAGTAACCCATTCAATTCTGTTCCAAATATTCTATACTGTATTTGCAAAATCTTTGCAATTGATGTGAAAGTCTCACTTGAAGCACTTGAACCCAGTATGCATAAACAACTAGAATAGGTGAACTATGATAAATGTGCCTTTCTTGGATGGTTCACTAGTCAAATATGACTTCAGATACTGAGAATTTATCTATTCTTTTGATTGAGTTATGGAGTGGGATTTCCCTACACATAAGAGAGAAGTAAATTGCTTATATGAATTGAAGAATGTTTCCAATGGTTATGTGACAATATTTTATCAGATCTGATCTTATCATTTATCATATATTTCCATCTTTTTTGGAAAAATTAGAAGATACTGCAGCCATTGTATGCCATAGGAAATTGAACTGCCATTATTTATGAACTATAAAGTTATGAGGTTTAGGTAAATGGTAGTATTGTCTTCTTTTACTCATTTTCTATATGGTGGTTGGTTTTTCTTTATGCTAATACTGTAGGGTCTGTATATTTGATTATATTTATGTGCTCAAATTATAAACAAATTGAATTTGATTACAGTTATGTGCTTTGATTATAAACAGATTGCAGATTATTGTGCAAGTGGCGGTTCAAATCCTGATGACTTTGTTATGGGCTTACACAAGGAGTTCACACCAATTGATGGACATGACATTGGACAGTTTCCTGGCTCAGAATTACTAAAAGAACAAGATTCTGCATCTTCAGAACCTGCTTTTGTATAATTTTGTTTCAAAAGGCACGTTTCCCTCTACAATATTGAAAATCCAAATCTTTTCGCTTTTAGTGAATATTTGTCATTTTTCCTTTTCAATGTTTTGATTGTAATAAAATAGGAAGAACGTATTTGTTGAGGACTTTGTTGAAATGATTGCATTTATGTTTAATTGTGTACACCAATTTGTATTATAGGTTCAACTCTTCTTTAGGATTTTTGTTTTTTTAATTGTCAGTTCATTGTTGTGATGCAAATTGGTTGGAGGCAAGGCAGAAGCTTCTCTATTGGTAGATTTCCTTTAAGTTGGATGTTTATTGTGTGGATTGTTACCACCTGAAAATGCAAGTTCATTTTGCATGTTTGGAGCATTCTTTTCTCAGAAGTTCAGTGATGAAGGGAAATGTGGCTCTTGATATTCAAATTCTTCTTTGTTCATTCAATAGCACTTTGTAATATCCCCCTACTAATTTTTTAATTGAACTTGCAAAATTTTCAAATTTTCTTTCAGGTGTTTTGTCAGGCACTTTGCAAGAAATTATTTATTCAAACACTTTTCATGCGAATAATGAGAGGCAATGCACAATAAAATTAAGAAACCTATGCTAATTAATTTTTGCGCAGAAAATCCACCAAATAGATACTAAATGCTCCAGCCATATTTTATTAAACCAAATTAAGGGTTACATACAAAATTATTAATTTATGGAACCTGGAAGCTATGAAAATTCACTTGAAATGCAACAATTGGAATTAATTCTTCTCACTGATTAAATTATGTAGTTTATTTTGTTATGGAAAAATATTGAATTAATAACACTGAAATTTCTTCACAAATAAAATGCCCCGGAAAATATACTGGAAACTGAGAAATGCTAGCACACACAATAAAAATGACAGTTATTTTTGGACAATTGTCCCCAAAAAAACCCAATGCAGGAAAACCGGTGCAACAACTAAGGGTTTTATTATTATGCAGTAGTGAAATTTTGAGTACAATCTGGATGCCCAAAACTGGCAGTCCTCTACAAGATAATCTAGCCACAAAAATTTGTGAGACAAATCTTTCCTCACCCAACACTGATCCAGCGCCAAATCTAGCACAAACTGGGCTTCTTGAACACCTGTGTCAGCGTTATCCACAGATGTTGCATAGGCCCTCACACGCACTACCTAGAAGTTGCTCTGATCAAGTTGTCCTTCCCAACTCAGCCTCTGAGAATGACTCTCTAGCCCCTTCGAAATTTCTCTCGGCCTTCAACAACTGAATCGACCCTCACTCCAGCTAAATCAAACTCTTCCTCTGAAGCTGCATGGGCAGTCTCTGTGTAGCCTCACCGAGCAAAACTCAACCCTCCTGTAGCTAACTCTCCAAAACTGGAATCTCGTTCGGAATCACTGTCTTTGCCCTGCATTGTCTTTGCGTCCCCTCTTTGGCTCGAACTCTCCTCTACTGAATCACTGCAACTGGGAAGCTTGATTTCTGCCAAGGAACTCAACCTTAAGTGTGTTATTTTCCAACCCCATCGACCTCCTCTAATAATCTCCAGTTGGATCACCAACATCCGCGATTAATTCCTTATTGATGGCTGAGATCATCTCTAAGTCGATCCATGTGAGTTTCTAGAGAATTCTCAGTTTTCTCAATTAATTCCTTTAAATTAATCGATTTCACTAAGTTAGACTTGGGCATTTTTTATTATCGATCAATTAATTTAATTGCGCTGTCTCTAGGTGGAATTTCCAAAAATGATTTATGAGTTCTGGAGATCTCATGTGTTTTAGCCTCTCCACAAAGTTTGAGACTAGAACACCATCCGATGCTACAGAAACTAACACTCCCTCTTAGCGAGGAAGGTGTTCTCTCCCATAACATCCTCCCTACACGCGACTGATATCTGACATTTGTGACTACTGCACAACTCTGATTCATTTGCCACTCTGTAGTTGAATCACCCTGCAACAGCGTTGTTGCTGACACTGCATTGTACCATTGTACTACTGCCAACTGTGCTACTGCGCTGCAACTGATCTCATGCTGTTGTTGCAACTTCTGCAACTGAAATTTTGAAACTTTGAATCACTGTTTCCAGGCTACAACTATTCCTGAGTCCGCGATTGCTACCAGTCTCTGCAATGTCCATTAAGTCCATCTGCACTGCAACTGCACTATGCTTCTCAGCATCTAACTGCAACTGTCTCTCAAGAACTGACTACGTTGTCTGACACTGATCCGTCTGCTACTGAATACTATGGGCCCTTGTAGCAAAGGCATTGATCCAAGAGGAAACACCTACCTGGTGCTCACCTCAATGGATCCAACCCAACTCTGCGCAATTCTGGATTCTAGAGGTCAATGTCTCCCCACCTCTCTCCTAGAGGTATAATTGCATACAAAGTGAAATCTTCCTCCAACCTGCAGGAAAACTGATCAATCTCTATTGAAGCTACAACCTGCTCTTGCTTCTCCTTCTTGTCCTTCTTCCTCTAAGGACACTGAATACTGTAGTGACCAAAATCACCACACATGAAGCACTTGACCTTCAACATGACCTTCTTTTCACCTCCCTGTAAGCCTTGTCCTTGAATGGGACCCATCTTTGCCTTTCCCTTTGAACAAATATACAACAGCATGAAGTTAACTATGTCATTACAAAGGAAACATCAACTCGTTCACGCTTTTTAGACATCAAATACCTAAACCTAGTTAGGTTCATAATCAACAAGAGAATCATCTTTTTATATACTTGACTTCAACTTCTTGCTAGGGCTTTTTCATAGGCCCTATTCATTTCAAGACATAAAGCCTTAAATATCAGCAATTTAATAACAATCCAATCATAGTACTATATATCCAAAGTTTCAACAATATGCTTTTAGAATTTACATGTTAGACTCTACTAGGGTTTGTTGTAAACCCTAGATTTTATCATCGAAACTAAATCATATCTAAAACAATATCATCATATCCTAGAACATCAATTTCTTCTAGGGTTTTGTTACGAACCCTAGATTTCACAAACTATGAGCATCAAAAATTAAGTTATCATACTTGCATATACATATCTAGGATGCATTTTATATTGATATCTATTAGGTAAGCCCAAGACTCAAACATTATTAAAGTTAGATATACAACAATTTTATTCAGACTAGGATTTCGATCATACAGACGAATATACACCTGGGGTTTCATTCCTAGGATCTTACCATAAAAGTTTTCTTTTCGAACCCCAAATCACCAAAGCCTAAAAATATAGGGTTTCAAACCCTAAAGGACTATGGTTTTTATCATAACATTATCAAAACCCTAAATTTCAAAAAGAATAGGATTTTATCATATGTTCAAGACAAACCCTAAGAAGATTGGGTTTCATTATTAACATTGACATACCCACAACAACAAGAGGCTAGGGTTTTGCAGTGAACCCTAAAGTTAGGGTTACACAAGAATGATCAAATGATAATATAATGAGGTAGATTCAATCTAATGATTAATCACCGTAACAAGAATCTTTGTGATTCAAAACCCTAGACATAACGATGTTAGTAATGTAAAGCAAATTTCAAAAGAGAATGAACATACCTTTTTTGTAAAGAGAACCTTGTAGTTTAAGACATACCTTGAATTATTCTTTAACAAACCTGTAGGACATCAATTCTTGAAAGGCTTCTTTTGCAACAAAACTTCTTCCATGCTTCAAGTTTATCCTTTGAAGTCTCCTCCATGACCTTTGTGTATTCTTTAGGTAAAATGGTGAAGGCTCCCTCTTAATCCAATCTTGAGGGGTACCTACAACTTATCAAAATAATTCAAAAATGTTCTTGACATGACATGTTAGGCCTACAAACTTTAGAAATCAATACATAAAGGAAAAAAATATAAGACTAAGAAGGATATGTAAGAGAAGACTTAGTGGTATAAGTCTTTGACTTCCGATTCTTCAGTTTTGTTCTTTTTAGGTGGAGCTTCATCGATAATATTTGCCTGATCCGTATCTCTCTTCTTATTCCTTGTATTATGAGGAAATTGATTTTTGTAATGACCCATCTTATGACAGTTGTAACATTCAATCTTGGATAGGTCAATTTTCTTCTTTGGTCCTTTGAACTTCTTGAAGGTTCCCTTCTTCTTGTGATGGGAAAAATAAGCATTAGAGGAGTTTTCTTATTCATCATCGTTATTGTTTACTAATGACATTTGGGCTTCTTCTTGACTGCATGCATTCCACATTTGTTCGAATGTTGCAGTATCCTTACAACTGCGAATCCCTAATGCAAAAGCACTCCAAGATTTTGGTAGTCCTAGAAGAGCAACAATTACGGACTTTTTTTTGGTACAACTTCATCTATTGCTTGGAGTTCATTTCCTATTCTAGATATCCTTACAAAGTATGATGATACAACATCATCTCTTGTCATCTTTATTGTCCTCAATTCATTCTTGAGGCTTGCTATTTGACCAATGTTCTTGATGGTGAACAATTTGGAGAGAGCCTCATACATTTCTTGAGCGGAGTCTATGTTGGATATATATGGAATTAGGTTGTCCTTTACTCCATCTACTATTAGATTCATGGCCAAGATTTCGGTTTCTTTGAAATTCTCTTTCTCTGCTTCATCTATTGGATTTTTGACTTTTCCTTGAACAAGGTCCAACACTTTGTGCTTAGCAAGAATAAGATCTATCCTCTTTTTCCATTTCCTATAGTTGGAGGCTCCTTCTAGTTTGTTTTCTCCCTTCATTGAGTTTGTCATATTTCTATCTTCTACTACTTGTGACCTTCCTTGAAACTCTTTTTCTTATACCTCTCCTTTCAATAGATCTTTAGTCTACCTTTTTCCTTCTTCTTCACCTTAGCTCTGATACCATGTTAGAAAATAAAAAAGGCAAAAAGATTTTCTTATGTTGATAATTGCTTGTGATATCTTTGCGTTCTTATTAAATTTCTTATATTGTTCTTTTATCTTTGTTTCATCAAGCAATTATCAAAACCAAAACACGAAGATCAAAGACACTAGATGTAGGCACTCTTCTGGGGATAAAACCCCTCTATAGGGAAAAATCCAATCAAACTCTTCCACTAGCAAATTTAAGTTGAGATAGACGTAGACCGAAAGACCGAAAGACCTTCCTCCTCCACCATGCCAGCCTTCCAATAAGATTCAACAAATTTCAGTTGTCCCTTCTTGTCCAAGAGCTTCAACCCAGCAAAAACCCAGAATCGGCCCAGCTAAATTACTACAACTTCGTCCCTTCCGGTTGCTCAACAACTTCATACATGAGAGAGAGAGAGAGAGAGAGAGAGAGAGTATTTAGACTTCTTGTGCTTGTTAGAGACCTTCTCCTTCGCTAACCCTTTTCACATTCTTCCTTGAATTTCGTACTTTTTGTTCCCCCAACAACTACAGATAGAACTTGGTGAGTGAGTGCTCCAAATGAGGTCGAGTTGATGCCTTTATATAGGAGATTCTGCCCCTTAGTTAGGCTGACTTGGTGGATGAGGCCTAATTGACATATTTTACATTAAAATAAATTTCTTTCTTGACATATGAAGAGCAAGATCTAGAAATTTCTGAATCTTATATCTTATGCAGAAATTATTACTGTTAATCCGGTTAAGCTCCTCCTACTTAGATAAGTTATTAACTGAATAAATTCAAGTTAACATCGAAGCAAAACACATAATAGATCTCTACCAATTCAGATTTAGAATAAGCACATGCACACATTGACAAAGTGACACAGTTATTTCTGGACAAAGTCCCCGGAAAAACCCTATGTGGGAAAACCGGTCTCTGGCTGCTAGAGGGTTCTTTATTAAGAATATTTCTGAATACACAAATTTGGATTCCAGATCTGGACAACCCGATAGAGTAAATACTAGATCTACAACTCACTGGCTGATATAGGGCCAAAATAATGACTGATCCACACCCTCAAACGGGATTTACAGAACTCAGCCAAGATTAGGGCCTAGAAACCCCAGCGCTGCCCCTAAAAGGCTCTGCGTCAGCCTATGAAGCCCCTGAAAGCCTCTGCGTTGGCCTTGGAAGTCCTCCAAACCCTCAACACTGCTCTAGAAGGGATTGCATTACCCCAGATTGGGTGACGTAGTTGTTAATTCAGATTGTCATTGATGTCAATATGACTTTCACTAAGATGAACGCTGCACTATGACATATCACTGCATTAGTATATGATGACATTGTTGATACATGATGCTACATGGCATTAATAAAAATGAAGAAACCAAAGAATGTAGAAGCCAAACATTCCTCATACTATCCCAATCTTTTGATACATAAAATTGAAGGACAGCCACAAAGAAAATTATGTTTCTGTCATCTTGGAGGAAGCCTATCACAATGATTCCTAGACCATCTGAAAGAGGAAATTTTCCTCTTTCCAATGAGCTTTTACTTGCCCTAAAACTCCCAGTGGTTTGTGAGATATTGAATTTTTAAGTTTAAGAATTTTTTTTTTTTATCTAGTCAACCTACACTCACAGTTTCATGTCGGCCTCCCTCCAAAAGACGTGACACTTCATTCCAGTCGAAAATCACTATAAATATACGATTGAAACTTCATTTTCAAATCATAAATTCGGTAAAGGAAATTCAGAGCATAACGCAGAAAGGAGTTCACAACTCGTGAACTGAAGAAGGCCGAGGAGAAGAAGATTAAGGACAATTTTGAGGATCTGTTTGGGTTAAAATCTATAATTGAGCTATTCTCTCGAAACTGTGAAACAAGTTTTGTTGGCTCGGACAGGAGACTCAGAGGACCTAACCACAATGCACATAACTCGGATATAAAATCAGACCTGTGATCTACTGCTTTGGACCTGTGACTAAAGGATATAACCCTCAAATATGTGATCTATTGCCTTGACCAGTGATAAGAAGTGTGGTTGTTGGAGGACAAAAATATAATAGCTCGGACTATGGAGTGGAGGGTCAGCACCTTAAACTTGTTTGGGTTTCCAGATTTCAGACCTGAAGCTCAAGCTGTGCTACCTCAGGAATTTCGAGCCTATCTGCAACTAGTCCTGTGGCAGTAAATCATGGACAACTATCTCAGATTACAGAGATAAACCCTCAGACCTATATCCAATCCTGTGGACTATGGCTCGATGTCTTGTGTTGTGCAGTTCGGATTAGGACAGCGATCCTTCCTTGGAGCTGGGATAGAATAGTGGAGGTTTAATCAACTTGAGAAGGCTCGGTGTAGGCTTACATAATTGTGGAGAGGTTCAGTCATATTTCCAAGGAGGCTCAAACAGTCAAGGCCTGAAGCCTTAAGCTCAAACTTGTGATCATTCTGAAACTAGTCACCTGTGGAAGGATAATAGCTACGTTTTTGAAGAATTGTACAATCAAGAAGAGAAGTATTTGAATAGTGAAAGTCTCTTGGAGTAGAGAAGTCTTGGACAATGAAAGACCCTTGGAGCAGAGAAGTCTTTGGACAGTGAAGAGTATTCAAAACAAATTCGGAACAGACTTGTGACGCAATTAAATGAAACTTCTTGAGGATTCGAGCATGGATATTTTCCTCTTGGGCAGTGAAGACAACAATACTGATGGATTAATTGAAGGCCAGTGATGAAGACAAGTGGACAGTGAAGTCAGTGAAGAATTTTGGAAGAAATAATACAGTGATGAATATGTCAAGAACATTCAAATAAGGACTATTCACATTCTCTATTAAACCAAGCAAAGAAGGATTGGTGTGCTTGGAGTAGGAGCTCCTAAACACAAGGTTGGTGCCTTGAGAAGATAGGTTCAAAGCCCTAGAGGTCGAAGCCTCATCAAAGTCCAAGTTGGTGCTCGGCAACAGGTTGGTGCCTGTTTCATTAAAAGGGTTGGCACCCTCACTCATCTATTGTATACTATTATTAGAAAGGGAATTGAAATTCTTATTAATCCTTAATATTATCATTATACACCTCTCTGTCTTTAATTGTGAAGAATCTAACTGGAAATAATTAACAATTGAAAAGAAATACCGATTCACCGCCCTCTCAGTATTTCCAACAATTGGTTTCAGAGCCAGCTTCTTCATTATCAGCCTAACAGCTGGAAGAAGGATTCTTAGGCACAATGAAGAACATGGAAGCAACAGGGAAACTGCCTATCTTTGATGGAACAAACTTTAGTTTTTGGAAAAAGAGGGTGTCCTACTATCTAATGTCTCATGTCCTACTATCTAATGTCTCTTGGTCCTGAAGTATGGCACTTTGTTTTGGATGGGTACAAAGCTCCCGCCAGTCTTCCAACTGATCAAGATGAAAGAAGAGCCTACATTGCTAATGCCAAAGCTTTAAATTCCATCACTAGTGGAATTACCGATTCCGAATTTACGAAAGCCATGGATTGTGACTCAGCCAAAGAAGTATGGGATAAGTTGGTTTCTCTATATGATGGGGACTGCAAGGTTAAGAAGGCAAAGCTTCAAACCTATAGAAGACAATTCGAGAGTCTGGAAATGGATGATGAAGAAGATATTGCATCATACTTCCTCCGAGTAGCTGAAGTGGTTAACTCTCTTAAAGGACTAGGAGAAAATATTGAAGAAAGCACCATTGTTCAAAAAATCCTGAGATCAATTCCTGATAGATTTGACTCCAAAGTAAGTGCCATAGAAGAAATGAAGGACCTAGATACTCTCAAGATGGATGAACTTCATGGAATTCTTATTGCCTATGAGATGAGGAAAGGGAGCCCAAATTTCAAAGAATCATCTTTCAAAGCCTCAAGATCTACAAAAGAAGGAAAAGGATGGAATTGCAACAACGATGAATCTGATACTGAAAACGAGTTAGCTCAATTTGTATGAAGACTAAAAAGGAGATCTAAGCTAAAAGGTAAGTACCCTCTTATTTGTTTCAATTGTGGAAGAATAGGTCATTATGCTGCAAAATGTCCTCATAAACATGATAGTGATGATGAAAAGGACTCTAAAAGAATGATGCAGAAAAAGAAAGGGTTTAATAAGAAGAACTTATTCTCCAAACAAGATGAGTCTGATGTAGATGAATTTGTAGTCATAAAAAAGAAATCAACTAGAAATGTGCGTCATTACAAATAAAGTGATGATGAATCAGATGAGGAAAGTAATTATGTTGGAACCAAAGAAACGTTATTCATGGCATTTACAAATGAGGATGACTCAAAATTAGAAGATGAAAGAAACATGGATAGTTTGCTAATGAGTGCCATTGAAGAAAATGAGAATCTACAAAAGAAGATAATTTCTCTCAAAATAGAAAGAGAGGAAGCAAAAAGAAGGGAAGACTTCTTGAACATTAAGCTAAAAGAGAAGGATGATATCTGTGAAAAATGTGAAGCTGAAATAATATCTCTAAGAAAGGAATTAGAGCAAGTTAAAAGGAGTTGGAAAAGCTCTCTAGCTCTTGACAACATTCTTAATACTCAAAAACCTCAACATGACAAGTCTGGAATTGGTTTCAAAGGAGAATCATCAAGTACAAAGAATAATGCCAGAAGTTATGCTGATGTACTCTCTTGCCATTCAAAAGAAGAAAAGTCATCTCGTCAGGAACAAAGTCCCATCTCAAAACCAAGAATTGAAGAAAGAGCAACTCCAAGGAAGAATGTTGGTTCAAGCTATGGATACTACAACAGGTATCAAACTATTTTTCTTGGGCATTGTTAAAATTGTAAAAACTTTGGGCATCAAGTTAAGCATTGCAAGGCTCATAAGAATGAAGCACCAAGATTGAATGATCAAACAAACCAACTACATGGTCCTAAAGAGGAAGGACAAATCAAAACTTACAATTCCTTTGATCCTTTGGCTAAGTTTGATCTGTCTTGCTCATTATGTGATAATTATGATCATAATGAACAAAATTGCCCTCTCAAAAGGGAGAAAGTTAAAAACGTAAATCTCAAATCTGATAAATGTGGCCTAGCTCTATGTGCTCATAGTGAAGAAAACCATTGGTTCGTGGATAGTGGATGCTCAAGACATATGACATGTGACCAAAATAAGTTTATCTCATTGAACAAGAAAAATGGAAATGTATCCTTTGGAAGTGGATCCGCTAAAATCATTGGAAAAGGAACTGCTACCCTTGTCAATGGACTAGGAAAGGCTCAAAATACCTTGCTAGTAGAAGGGCTCAAACACAATCTCTTAAGTGTTAGCCAGATTTGTGACCAAGGACATAATGTTGTTCTTAGTACAAAAAATTGTGAAATAAGAGACTCATCCTCGGGAGAACTTGTGGCGAAAGGAGTAAGAACACCAGATAATGTTTATATTCTCAGTAGAATACAAGAAGATAAATGTTACTTAAGTCAAACAAATGAAAGTTGGTTATGGCACAAGCGATTGGGGCATACAAGTTTTGATAACCTAGTCAACATCAACAAAATTAACTGTAAATTTATGTAGATGTTCTATGCTTGATGCAAATTTACTTTTCACCACAGCAATCACATAAACAATCAAGTAAAATGCTGATAGAACATACCAGTGGATCTATAGAGGACAAACCAGAAACATAAAAATGTGGTGGTGCATTATGACGGTCAACAGGATGCTTCAACCAGCAAAGTATTCTTGGTCGGCCAACCCAGCTTGTGTCACAACAGCCCTCAAAACAGTCACTCGATCAACCCAAAGTCAACCCCAGAAAAGTCAACGCTGTCCATAAAAGTCAACGCATGACAACAACAATAAAGTCAATGCAGCTTGGTCTTTGGTCAACCTTTTGACCTCGGTTCTTGTGCCAATGTGTACGACCTTCCAAAATCAAAGTCTCCACCAATTTTCAGCCCTTTTGGACCATGCATTGACCAAAGTCAATGTTGGTCAAACTAGCGTGGAAACCCTAGCTGCAGTGAGCTGCAGTAAATTCGGTCAAACCCTAGCTACAGTAATTCGTCCTCTTTCCCACGTGTGAACCAAATTTGCCTCCAAGGAGCTCGTACTAAATCAGAAGAGGAGATGTGTGTGATGAGAGTGAGTGAAATGATCTCCAACGTTGACTGTATATATATCCATCATTGAGGTGTGTGACACATCTGCTAGGGGTGTAAAACCTTAAGGCCGACCTGCACATATTTTGAAAATATTAAAAATAAATTCAAAATAAATGTTCTGCTCATCGGATCAAGATGATCTTTAGATCAATCTTGCACCTCTTCGAAAGAGGAACCCAATAAAAATATTGGTGTCTTCATCTGAGCATCACAACATGGAGTTTGGACCTAGTTGTCCAATTTTAACATTAATGCAGTAAGGGATATTCCAAAAATGTGCAAACCAAATCAAGTTGTATGTGGCCCATGCCAACATGGAAAGAAAACCAAAACTAGCCACAAAACTAAGGAGTTCTCAACAACAAAACCTTTGGAAATCATTCATGCAGATTTGTGTGGGCCAACTAGAACTCCAGCGCTTTAAGGTGAAATGTACTTTGCTCTATTTGTTGATGACTATACTAGAATGATGTGGATATATTTCATAAAATATAAATCCGAAGCATTTGAATGTTTTAAGAATCTTAAGGCTCTCTTTGAGAATGAGAAAGATTCTAAGATTAAATGTCTTAGAACGGATAGAGGAGGAGAATTCACCTCAAAAGAATTTGATGAATTCTGTAAAGAGCATGGAATCGAAAGAGAAATCTCTACTGCTAGAACACCCCATCAAAATGGAGTAGTTGAAAGAAGGAATCGAACCATTCAAGAAATGGCAAGGAAAATGCTACTAGCAACTGATTTGCAACCAAAATTTTGGAGACAAGCAGTTGGCACCGCAGTTTATACCTTAAATCAAACTCAACTAAGACCTAATAATGAAAAGACTCCTTATGAATTATGGAAAGGAAGACCTGCTTCAGTAAAATATTTCAGGGTTTTTGGAAGCAAATGTTTCATCAAAATAAATGATGACTCACCAGGTAAATTTGATTCTAGAGTTGACGAAGGAATATTTCTTGGATACTCCACTAGGAGCAAAGCTTACAAATGTTACAACAATCGTCTACGAAGAATAGTGGAAAGCATTGATGTGAAGATTGATGAAGGCCTTCCAGAAAAAAGAATTGAAGATCATGAAGTTGAGCCTTTCTTTGAACAAGTGAAGAAGAAGAAACTGAAAAAGAAGAGGAGAATGAAGAACCTCAAAGTGAACCTCAAAGTGAATCTTCACAAACTCCCTTCAAGATCAAGTTTGTTCAAAGATATCATCTGGAAGAACAGGGCATCGGAAATATAGATGAAGGAATCCAAACTCGAAGAAGGATGATAAGCACCCCAAGAAAAGATGACGTGGCTTTATTATCTTTAATAGAACCTGAAAATTTTTCTCAAGCAAGCAAAGATCCTTATTGGATAAAGGCCATGGAAGAAGAAATGTCTCAAATTGAAAAAAATGAGACTTGGGAACTGGTACCTCGCCCAAAAGATAAAAATATAATTGGAACAAAATGGGTATTCAAAAACAAGATGAATGAAGATGGACAAATCATCAGAAATAAAGCCAGACATGTTTGCAAAGGATACTCGCAAATCGAAGGAATTGACTTCGAAGAAACCTTTGCATCAGTAGCTCGAATGGAAGCCATAAGAATGTTTTTAGCATTTACTTGCTCAAAAGGATTCAAGGTTTATCAAATGGATGTAAAATCAGCATTCTTGAATGGAGATCTCAAGGAAGAAGTTTACATGGAGCAACCAGAAGGATTTGATCTTGCTGAAGGAAAAGACTTTGTATGCGAACTAAAAAAGGCCTTGTATGGATTAAAACAAGCCCCTAGAGCATGGTATGCAAAGTTGGATCACTATTTGCAACAAGAGGGTTTCAAAAAGGGAGTGGTAGGTAGCAATCTCTACATGAAGATGGACATGGAAAAAATTCTGATCACTCTTGTTTACGTTGACGATCTAATATTTGCTAGCAATAATGAAGAAATGAGCCATGAATTTGCTCTAAATATGTCAAAAAAATTTGAGATGTCAATGATTGGTGAGTTGTCTTACTTTCTTGGGCTACAAATATCTCAAACCTCTGCAGGCATGTTTATATCTCAAGCAAAATATCTTAAAGACATGCTCAAAAGATATGGGATGGAAGATTGTGCACCTATGAGCACACCGATGACCACAGATTGTAAATTAAGCAAAGATGATGATACCCCTCTCATAGATGCAAATCTTTACAGATAAATAATTGGAGCTCTCCTATACTTAACTGCTACAAGACCAGATATTATGCAAGCAGTAGGAATGGTAGCAAGATTTCAGTCAAGTCCTAAACAATCCCATCTAGTAGCTATGAAGAGAATTCTCAGATATTTGAAAGGAACGATTGATTTCGGTCTTTGGTATCCTAAGAGTTCAACTCTTATTGTGACAACTTACTCTGATGCTGATTGGGTCGAAAGCGTGGATGATCGAAAAAGTACCAGTGGAAATGCATTCTTTATGGGAGATTGTCTTGTATCTTGGCTCAACAAAAAACAATCATCTATATCCCTTTCTACAACTGAAGCCGAATATATAGCTGCTGCTGATAAATTCTATGGATGAAGGAAGCCTTGAAGGATGTCAACATAGAAACTAAGAAACCAATTACTATTTTTTGTGACAATACTAGCGCCATCAGTCTTTCAAAGAATCCGGTGATGCACTCAAGGACCAAACATATTCCAATCAAATACCACTTTCTCCGTGAACAAGTTGCTGAACACAATGTCAGGTTGGAATACGTCAATACAAAAGAGAAAATTGCTGATATCTTTACAAAACCCCTTCCACGAGAAGCATTTGAGTATCTTCGCCAAAAGATGTGAGTCGTTGCTCTTGCATCACATTAAATCACACAACATGTCAGGAGTATAGTATGTTAGGGGGAGCAGCTTGACAGGGGGAGTACTTGGGCACCCCGTTTGCCATTGATGACAATGGGGGAGAGAATGTTGGAAGGGCAAGAATATTGCCATCAATGACAAAGGGGGAGATTGTTAATTCAGATTGTCATTGATGTCAATATGACTTTGACTAAGATGAAGGCTGCACTATGACATATCACTGCATTAGTATATGATGACATTGTTGATACATGATGCTACATGGCATTAATAACAATGAAGAAACCAAAGAATGTAGAAGCCAAACATTCCTCATACTGTCCCAATCTTTTGATACATAAAATTGAAGGACAGTCACAAAGAAAATTATGTTTCTGTCATCTTGGAGGCAGCTTATCACAATGAGTCCTAGACCATTTGAAAGAGGAATTTTTCCTCTTTCCAATGAGCCTTTACTTGCCCTGAAACTCCTAGCGGTTTGTGAGATATTGAATTTTTAAGTTCAAGAATTTTTTTTTTTTTAATCTAACTGACCTACACTCACAGAGTCATGTCGGCCTCCCTCCAAAAGACGTGACACTTCATTCCAGTCGAAAATCACTATAAATATACGACTGAAACTTCATTTTCAAATCATAAATTCGGTCAAGGAAATTCAGAGCATAACGCAACAAGGAGTTCACAACTCGTGAACTGAAGAAGGCCGAGGAGAAGAAGATTAAGGACAATTTTAAGGATCTGTTTGGGTTAAAATATATGATTGAACTATTCTCTCGGACTTGTGAAACAAGTTTTGTTGGCTTGGACAAGAGACTCGGACCTAACCATAGTGCACATAACTCGGATATAAACTCAGACCTGTGATCTATTGCTTTGGACCTGTGACTAAAGGATATAACCCTCTGATCTGTGATCTATTGCCTTGACCAGTGATAAGAAGTGTGGTTGTTGGAGGATAGAAATATAACAGCTCGGACTGTGGAGTGGAGGGTCAACACCTTAAACTTGTTTGGGTTTCCAGATTGCAAACCTGAAGCTCAAGCTGTGCTACCTCAAGAATTTCGAGCCTATTTGCAACTAGTCCTGTGGCAGTAAATCATGGACATCTATCTCAGATTGTAGAGATAAACCCTCAGACCTGTATCCAATCCTGTGGACTATGGCTCGATGTCTTGTATTGTGCAATTCAGATTAGGACAGTAATCCTTCCTTGGAGCTGGGATAGAACAGTGGAGGTTTAATCAACTTGAGAAGGCTCGGTGTAGGCTTACATAATTGTGGAGAGGTTCAGTCATATTTCCAAGGAGGCTCAAACAGTCAAGGCCTGAAGCCTTAAGCTCAAACTTGTGATCATTCTGAAACTAGTCACCTGTGGAAGGATAATAGCTACGTTTTTGAAGAATTGTACAATCAAGCAGAGAAGTCTTTGAACATTGAAAGTCTCTTGGAGTAGAGAAGTCTTGGACACTGAAAGACCCTTGGAGCAGAGAAGTCTTTGGACAGTGAAAGCAATTAGAGCCTTGGACAGTGAAGAGTATTCAGAACAAATTCGGAACAGACTTGTGACGCAATTAAATGAAACTCCTTGAGGATTCGAGCAGGGATATTTTCCTCTTGGGCAGTGAAGACAACAATACTGATGGATTAATTGAAGGTCAGTGATGAAGACAAGTGGACAGTGAAGTCAGTGAAGAATTTTGGAGGAAATAATATGGTGATGAATATGTTAAGAACATTCAAGTAAGCACTATTCACATTCTCTATTAAACCAAGCAAAGAAGGATTGGTGTCCTTGGAGTAGGAGCTCCTAAACACAAGGTTGGTGCCTTGAGAAGATAGGGTCAAAGCCCTAGAGATCGGAGCCTCATCAAAGTCCAAGTTGGTGCTTGGCAACAAGTTGGTGCCTGTTTCATTAAAAGGGTTGGTGCCCTCACTCATCTATTGTATACCATTATTAGAAAGGGAATTGAAATTCTTATTAATCCTTAATATTATCATTATACACCTCTCTGTCTTTAATTGTGAAGAATCTAACTGGCAATAATTAACAATTGAAAATAACTACTGATTCACCTCCCTCTCATTATTTCCAATAGTAGTCACTATGCTACCCCTGAAGGGTCTCTACATAACCCTAGTGGGTTTCCTGCTAAAAATCATGCTGTCCTTGGAGAGACTGCGCTGTCCTTGCTGCTGCCTTCCTCTGCATTGTCCTTAAGCTGATCTCTGCCTCTTGTGTATTCTAGACCCGGGATCAGATCACCTCTTGGTCTAAATTCCCCTCTCTACAGCTGAAACACTTCTGAGTATTCTTAGCAAACCTCGCCCTAGAATCTCAGCTTAGCTTCAGTGCTTTGCCTCTGTGTGTCTTTACAAATGGCCCTAGGCCTTTCTTTTATACCTTTCTCATTGACAAATAAACAACCAAGATTAAATCTTTAATCAATGGCTAAGATTAAAAGAAAACTTGATCAGTGTGACTTAAGACAATTTCATCACATGTTTAATTAAATTCTCTTTAATTATTTAAGTTCCCTAAGTTTTAACTTAGGAAATACACTTAAAATAATTAATTAATTTAATATCTCCTAAACCAGATGAAATTTCCCAAATCCATTTCTGGGTCTTGTAGATCAGGTGAACTCTAGTCCCTCCAAAAAGTTTGGGACTTAGAGCACAACTGATGCTACCCCAAATACACAAAATCTCGACACTTCCTCTTAGCATCAAGGGTGTGCTCTAGCAATACATCACACTTATGCATTACATGATTTTGGGCATTGGTTCTGTGCTTCTGATGCTTGGCCTCCTGTCACTCAACACCGCATTGTTGCTGCCATTTTGTACTGTTGCTCATGACTTTGCCACTACCACTGCAACTTCTGTACTGCAACTCCCTCTCAATATGTTGCATTTGTGCTGCTCATAACACTGCCACAACTGATCTGCTTGGCTTCCTGTCACTCAACACCGCATTGCTGCTGCCATTCTGTACTGTTGCTCATGACTTTGCCACTACCACTGCAACTTCTGTACTGCAACTCCCTCTCAATATGCTGCATTTGTGCTGCTCATAACACTGCCACAACTGATCTGCTGCACTACAACTTCAGTTATTGAGAGAAACAACTGAATCTCCTGTCCAATCTTTGACAAACAAGTTAGATGGGCTGCATCCTCATCACTGAAGCTCCATAGGCTACATATTTGTGCTGGCATTTAAAGAACGATGCACAACTACAACTCTGCCTCATAATCAGACTCCCTTTGCACTACTGAAGTCACATCAGCTCCTTGTGCTAAAATCTATCACCTTGCTGCTGCATTGCGCTGTCCCTCTGAAGCTTTCTGCGCTGCGTAAGTAGCACTGCACAGCGCTGCTGAAGTCACATCAGCCTCTACGCTGCTACTGCTTCTACACTGCTATTGTTTTGCTCTGTGTTGCTCCTTCGAGCCTTCAGATCTGCCTCTGCTTCTGCTTCATTTGTGATCTATGCACCCATTTCTCCACTTGTCTCGCTACTGTCTTAAGGCTGCCGTAGCTCGCATGTGATCCAAGAGATGACCTGCTCAAGGATCCCACCTCTCTTTCATGTAGATCTTTTACATGTCCATGTCACCCCACCTTCGTGGTTCATGAGCACTCATGGTTGCATCATCTCCTGACCCATCATCTGCCATAGCTGCTTTGGAAGAAGATGCTTCCTTGTCCCATTTCTTCTCTGGACAATGGTTGGCAAAATGTCACATTTCACCACACTGGAAGCACTTGATCTTTGAAAGATCCTTCTTCTTCTTTGGCTGCTTCATTGATGCCAAGGCTGCATCTTCCTCTTCTTCCTTCTTCACTTTGCTCAATCCTGGGCTGTGTTGCTTCTTGGTGAATCTGTGGAGTTCTTCTTGATGCAGAATTGACCACAAGCTGTCCCAATCTGGGAGCTCCGCTCTGCCCAAGATACTTTGGACAAAGGTTTCCCACTCATCCATGATTGCATTGAGGGCAGTGCTGACTATCACAGCATCATCCACCGTTGCACCTGTTGCAGTCAACTGATCTCTGATTGACTGCAGTCTGAAGAGGAAGTGTTTTATGTCTTCTCCCTTGGTCATCATGAATGACCTCATTTGGGTCTCCAACAACATTTTTCTTTGGACAGATTTTCCCTCATATAGGGAAGTCAAGGCCTTCCACATCTCATTAGTTGTCTTCTTCTCAGCTATGTGTGGTACAATATGGTCCTTGATATTGTCCATAATCAGTCACTTGGCATGCCTAGCAGCTTCCTTATGCTTCCGAAGGAGATCCGCATATGTCCGTGTGGCCAGAGTCTGCTCTGCATGGTCTCTTAGATTGTACACCTCAAAGACAATCAGGATCCTTGCTTTCCAAACCGAAAAGTTTGAGAGGCCATCTAGCTTATCCTGATCACGTAGTCCATGAGGAGCCATTTGCTCAGAATGTGTCAGAACTTCCTTTTCTCTTTGCTAGAGAAATGGATCTAAGGCCCTTGGTGAAATAGGTGCCTTCTGCTCCCTCTGACACTTGATTTCCCTTCTTGGAAATCTACCAAATCAACTATGATTCAACTTCTTCTTTGATCCTCGAATCAAATTCTAAGTTTCCTTTGGTAAGAAACTTCCCGAAAAGCTGATCTCCTCCCAATATTTGTCACTTGTGCTAAGGCTAAAAATCTGAAAACTTCAAAATTTTAACCCCACTAGCTTTTCTGAATTTCTTGCAGCTTTTCTACAGTCTTTTCTGGATCTGACAGATTCAAATCTGAATCATAGTGGCTGGCTTTAGACCAAATCAGCGTTGTTTCTGAGCTGCCTCTGCGCAGTAATTGCGTGGGCTTGCTAGGACACAGCGCTGCACATCGTCACCCTTCCCTCTGCGTGAATCTGCTCCTTAAAACTGTGTTGTCCCTTCAGATCTGTGTTTCTGCTGCTTTTCCAGCTGCTTTTTGCAGCTAGAACCTTCAGTCTCTTTAGTTGGTGTCCCTCCTAGATCTGCAATTGCTCTAATACCATGTAGAAGTTTCTGAATCTTATATCCTATGCAGAAATTATTACTGTTAATCCGGTTAAGCTCATCCTAGTTAGATAAGTAATTAAATGAATAAATTCAAGTTAACATCGAAGCAAAACACATAACAGATCTCTACCAATTCAGACCTAGAATAAGCACATGCACACATTGACAAAGTGACAGTTATTTCTGGACAAATAGTCCCCAAAAAAACCCAATGTGGGAAAACCGATCTCTGGCTGCTGAAGGGTTCTATTATTATGAATATTTCTGAATTCACAAATTTGGGTTCCAGATCTCGACAACCCAACAGAGAAAATACTAGATCTATAGCTCACTGGCTGATCTAGGGCCAAAATAATGACTGATCCACACCCTCAAACGGGATTTACAGAACTCAGCCAAGATTAGGGCCTAGAAACCCCAGTGCTACCCCTGAAAGGCTCTGCGTCAGCCTTGGAAGTCCTCCAGACCCTCAACGCTGCTCTGGAAGGGACTGTGTTACCCCAGACTGGGTGACACAGTCACTATGCTGCCCCTGAAGGGTCTCTGCATAACCCCTGAGGGTTTCTTGCTGAAAATCATGCTGTTCTTGGAGAGGCTGCACTGTCCTTGCTTTTGTTGCTGTTGCCTTCCTCTACGTAGTCCTTGAGCTGATCTCTGCCTCTTGTGTATTCTAGACCCCGGGATCAGATCGCCCCTTGGTCTAAATTCCCTTCTCTGCAGTTGAAACACTTCTGAGTATTCTTAGCAAACCTTGCCCTAGAATCTCAACTTAGCTTCAGTGCTCTACCTCTGTGTGTCTTTACAAATGACCCCAAGCATTTCCTTTATACTTTTCTCATTGACAAATCAACGACCAAGATTAAATCTTTAATCAATGGCTAAGATTAAAAGAAAGCTTGATCCATGTGACTTAATTAAATTCTCTTTAATTATTTAAGTTCCCTAATTTTTAACTTAGGAAATACACTTAAAATAATTAATTAATTTAATATCTCCTAAACCAGATGAAATTTCCTAAATCCATTTCTGGGTCTTGTAGATTAGGTGAACTCTAGTCCCTCGACAAAGTTTGGGACTTTGATCACAACTGATGCTACCCCAAATACACAAAATCTCAACACAAGAAGGGTCTTTTACATTATGACATGGACGAGGACACTTGACATAAACCCTAGAAGCCTACAATGGAGAATTTGACTTATAAACAATTGACCCAAGCATGAAACTCATGTTTTAATAAGTCAATTTCTATAATAGTAAAATTTATTTTTGTTTCTTTCAACAAATACATTACATCATGTCTCAAATACAATTATGAAGACCGACACTAGTTACATTCTTCAACACCTAGGAGGGTCACTTCCATCAATCCATGCTGCTCTTTGTTCATTATAAACATATCAAAGTGCTCATATTCGGTACCAGCTCAAACAAGTCATTGAAGAGTTCAATTATACTGCTTTATGTAGTTCTTTCGAGTAGCAATTCCCTATTTTCCTATTTATACGGAACATCAAATCAAATATTATGTTAGAGCAAATACATGTCCTAAAAGGATACCTTATTCATCCTCCCTCTCATGGAGGCAACAACCACAAGACTAAGCTTGCCTCATACAACAACACTTTCTCAATCTATGAAGACAAGTCTGTCCCAACTTTATACGAGATTCTCTGCCAATCAGATCCCACTCTTGTTCTCGCAATATATCATTGTCTATCTAGAACTTGCTCAAACAACTCTCCAAAGAGCTTCCTTAACCAAAATGTCTCACAGATAGCCATGCTGGCAATAATGTACTCAACTTCGGTTGTGCTTAAAGCTACGAACTTCTATATACTACTAATCCAAGATGTCATGGCAAATCTGAAGCTAAAGCAACACCCATATGTGCTCTTCCTGTCAATAATGTTTCATGCCTAGTCATCATTGGTGTATCCATTATTGATTTTTGGGTAGCATCAGATGTGTTCTAGCTCCAAAATTTTGTGGAGGGACTAGAACACATGAGATCTCCAAGACCCAGAAATCGTTTGGAGAAATTCAACCCGGAGTGAAAGTTATTCAAATAATTAATTATTTTTAATGGAGCCTAAGTTAAAACTTAGGGAATTAGAATAATTAAAGTGAATTAATTTAACATGTGGGTGAGAAGCTTCTAAGTGACGAGGATCAAGTCTAATTTAATCCTTGCCGTTGATTAAAGATTAGATCACAACCGTTGATTCATCAACAGGAAAAGTATAAAGGAAGGCTTGAGGGTCAGTTGGAGAACACACACATGGAGATCAGGACTTGAGCAAAGTCGAAATTCTGGGGCATAGTTTGCTGAGAATTTCAGAGTGAGCTTGCAGTGAAGAGAGGGGTAGTTCGGCAGTGGGACTTTTTTCTAAGGCCGAGAATACAATTGCAGAGACGCAAAGCAGCACTAGAAGAGACAACACAACACCAAAGAGGGTGACGTAGGCCTAGAAGGGTGATGCAGAGCTAGAAGGGTGACACAGTCACTGAATAGGCAGCGCTGGGGTTTCTGTGGGGTAGATCGGGCATAAATTCAACAAATCTATTTCTGAGCCGGGAAGGCTCACGAGGAGGGTGACATAGCCCCTGGAGGAGGTGATGCAGTCCCAACGCAAAGATTGTTGCAGCCATCATTGTACAACACTGGGGACATCACAGTCACCTATGGGGTTTCTTCATTTAGCTATTGGATCAACCAATAAATCTGTCTTCGGATAGAGGTACTTCTGTCGGGATTTTCTCTGTTGGGTGAGCCGGATTTGGCACCCTAGATTATATTCAAAATTTTTCTTAATAATAAAACCCTCATATCTGCAACACCTACTTAATAATAAAACCCTCATATAAGTGTTCTTTGTGTGATTGTCTAATTATTTTTTCAGTACTTGATCTGTATATCAGCGTAGGCTGCTGTGAAAATTTCTTAACTAAGAAACCCTATTGTTAAATCTCGATTTACTTCTCCTACTTGATTAAACATACAAGTTATTAATCTGAATATTCAGAATTAACATCAAAGTAAATACAATTAACAACCTACACATGCAAATCATTTACTGAATAGCACGCTCATATGACAAAGTGACACAGATTTTTCAGACAAATGTCCCCGGAAAAACCCAATGCGGGAAAATCGATGCAGCAGATATGAGGGTTTATTATTATTAAGCAAAAATTTCTGAGTACATCTAGGGTGCCATAAACTTGGTTGGCCCAACAGAGAAAACCTCGAAAATCAGAGAAAATGTGAGATATACCTCACTCTTGCAAGTCCTGACTGATCCAGATGAGCAACTGGTGGAACCCCAGCTGGCTGTGCGTGGATCTGCTTCTCTCGGATCTTGGTTTCAGCGCGACTGACTCATAAACCCTTTTTTCGACGGAATTTCGCACTACTACTTGGAGATGTTGTGCTGCCTTTGCGTGGGCCCTGTGTGGGGTTGCGTTATCCTCCCGTGGGACTGCGTCACTCCGTTTGATGGCTGCGGTGCCCCCACTACGTCTCTACTACCCTTGCTCTACATTGTACTCTTGGCCCTCCTTACCAATCACTGCACCTGCCCCTCACTGCAATTCTGAGTCACTCAGGTATGATCTTCGTCCGAGCACTGCTCCGTCAGAAGAATTCGATCTCTTAGACTTTGTGTGTGTGTCCCCAACTAACCCAAACCTTTCCTTTATACTTTTCTCGTTGACATATCAATGACCGTGATTTAATCTCTTATCGACAACTTAGATTAAAAGTCTGCTTGATCCCCGTCACTTAGAACATTTCATCACATGTGTTTAATTAATTCACTTTAATTTTTCTAATTCCCTAAGTTAGACTTAGGGTCTGTTGTCGCACAAATTGTCCAGGCACCGCGACAACGACTCAAATCGGGGGCTGTCACCTTTATTCCCAATCTCTCTATTTAAGCTGTCTCCTTGCAAGTTAAGAGAGGTAGACCCTATTAGAAATGAAGAGGAAGAATCTAGGAGACACAGCTAAAACACCAAATACTTGATAAAATTAACGAGATTTCATAGTTAAAACCAGTGCCTTATGGAGTCAAACAAGATCCCATTATGCAATTAAAGATAAGTATTGGATGTATAACTACTGCTAAATGACCACAATGATATTCAATAGAAAGTGCCACGATCATTCATTAAGATACTTGAGCCAATCAACAAAGCTTATCATGGGACGATCATTAAGATAAAAATGCCCGATGCTTGAAGAATTTCTGAAATTATGATATTTCAAAATAACCCAGTTCGAAAATTAAAATGCTCTACAGTCAAATTTCAGATAGAAAAAATTTTAGCGCATTTGACTATAGAAAATTTGAAATATTTTTTTTTATGTTTTTGTATTTTCTAGATTTTTTTAGAAATTTTGGAATTTTTATTTTTTATTATTTTTTATTTATTTTCAAATTTAGAAGATCTAAATTAAAACTTTAATCTAAAGAAAAGTTAGAATTTAAATCCAAATCTAAAATCTAAAATTTAAAATCCTAAAGTTAGAGCCAAAAGTAATTAAAAAGATCTAAGCTAAAAATCAAAATCTAACTAAAACTATAAGTTTAAAACTAAATAAGTCAAAACTAAAGCTAAATTAAATTTAAACTAGATTAAATCCTAAAATTAAATAACAAAAATTAAAATTAAACAAAGACTAAAATTTAAATTCTAAAAGCTAACGTCTAAACTAAAAAGAGAAAAAGAAATTTCTAAAGATCTAATGCTAACCAAAATCTAAATCTAAAAAAAAGAATTAAAACTAACACCTACGCTATGGAAATTATGAAACTATACACCCTTAAAAAAAAAAAAAAAACATTAAAATGTGAATCGTACGTACACAAGGCTCAAAATTTACATGTGTGCATAGTTTGCGTTTTGCAGGTTGAGGACGGAGGCAAAGAACGAAGAGTGACAGAAAGCAGAGATGAGAGCATATGCATTTTGATTTTTATCGTTTGAGGATGCAGGCTTGGATGCAGAGAAGCCAGACGGCTGACTGAGGATCGAGGCAGCGTGAGAAGAGAGCACGAAGAGGTATTGGAAAATGATGCTGGACGGCAGAACAAAAAGATGGACGGAGAGCTAATGGAGGAGAAGACGGGCAAGGGACGTCGATGAAGACAAAGGAGCAACGGACAGATGAAAAGGAAATCGAGGGTTAAGGAATGTGCATGGGCAGAGAAAGATATGCAGCGCTAGGAGGCTTTGAAGGCGTAAAGAACTGGATAAGCATCAAAAGGACGAGTTGAGGAACGACAAGCAGAATTCAAGGAGCGACTAGGTAATACAACAGAGATGGATTTCAATTGGAGAGCAGCGTGGTCAAAGATATCGAATTTTATGCAGGAAAGGCGTGAGGAAAGTAGGACAGCATAAAATGAAGCGTGTGGTGGACGCAAAATTATGCAGTGAAAAACACAGTACGTCCAACAAATCAATGTTTCTGCAAAACTGAGATTTTTAGATGCTCCTTTAATCATATAATGCCAAATCTTGCCCACAGTAGCAGTTTGAGCCCAGATCTGGCCTTTGGAGGCTAGATCTTAAAAAAAAAAAAATTTCCGATTTGAACCCACAACCTGCAAGAAACCAGCCAGATCTGAAGATATACACATCAAGAAAATGATTAAACCCTTACAATCTTTAAAAATTTACAAATTTACAAACTAGTTTACAATTATGAGGCCCTCATGGCCAGATTTGAATCCATGTTAGCACAGTTTTTTAGAGATTTAAAATTTTAGGGAGAGGCACAGGCCTTAGAAAATCCTGCAAGATCACAAACTTTGTAAGATAGACTTGGAATTTAACAAATAATGAGCTTTTCAGATTTATGTTTATTGAGAGTCGGCTAGTCCAACCGAAGACTTCCCCAAACGCTCAATCTTAAAAAAAAAAATTCCCTGCACACTTAGATCTAAACTTTAGATCGATAGAGATTTAAGAAAACAACATGAGATCCTTTAGAAAAATCAAAATGTCATTTTATGAATCCAGAAAACTGCACAAGATACCTGTATGCAGATTAATCCATGAAGACCATCAACCATAAAATGCAAAAACAAAGTAGCAGAGTTTAGAGACAATTTACCACATAGATCCGAGAAGGAACATCAAAATTTTTAACCCCAAAGTTTTTATGCTTTATTCCTCAAAAATTTACAAGAGCTTCTAAGAACAAGTGCACGATCCTCAGATCAGATGATTCAATACTGACAAAGACCTCTAAATTTATAGGACAAAATCTCCAACGACTAGTTTGGATGATCCTTGTCAAAATAATCTCAACCGTCCAAAATATTTAATCATCTTTTAATCAGGAGCGTTGAAATTAAAATCTTGGGGAAAAAACGAATTTTTCATTTAATTCAATTTTAATTAACTCAAAAATATTATTTTTGAGTTAATTACCCCAAAATTTTGACTTTGACTTAACCACCAAGGCCCAAAGGTCCAAAATTTCTTAAAATTTTCAATATTCCCTTGGCCTGGTTTAGATTTTCAATTGGTTTCATAATTTAAAAAAAATAATAAAAAAATAAAAAATAAAAGATTCCAAAAATTCTAAAAATTTAGAAAATACAAAAATATAAAAAAAATTATCAAATTTTCTATAGTCAAATGCGCTAAAATTTTTTTCTATCTGAAATTTGACTGTGGAATATTTTAATTTTCAAAGTGGGTTATATTGAAATATCTTAATTTCGAAATATTTCAAGCACTTGGCATCGTTTCATGATAAGTTTTGTTGATTGGCTTCAGTCTCTTAATGAATGATCGTGGCATTTTCTATTGAATATCATTGTGGTCATTTAGCAGTAGTTATACATCCAATACTTACCTTTAATTGCATAATGTGATCTTGTTTGACTCCATAAGGCACTGGTTTTAACATAATCAATCTGTGAAATCTCGTTAATTTTATCAAGTATTTGGTGTTTTAGTTGTGTCTCCTAGATTTTTCTTCTTCATTTATAATAGGGTCTACCTCCCTTAGCTTGCAAGGAGACAGCTTAAATAGAGAGATTGGGGATCAGGGTGACAGCGCCCGATCTGAGTTGTTGTCTCGGTGCCTAGACAATCCGTGCGACAACATGGTCCTCATTTAAAAAATTAATTATTTTAATATCTCACACACTAGATGAAATTTCTCCAACGCTTTCTGGGATTTGGAGGTCTTGTGTGTCTTGGCCCCTTCAAAAAATTTCAAGGCTATAGCACACCCGATGCTACCTCAAAATCTCGACACTCCCTCTTAGCACATAGTGTGCTCTAGTAATACATCCACACCATGTATCGCAAAATTTCAACATCGGTCTCTACGCTGCTGATGCTTCGCCTGCTGCCCTCCATCCATTGCGCTACTGCTTTCTATACTACTACCCATGTCACTGCCACTGTCATTGCTACATATGTACTGAGCTCCCTCTCAAATTGTTGCATCATGCTGCCCATAGCACTGCCACTGCTAACTGTTGCACTGCAACTCAGTTGATGAGAAGTAAGCAACTGAAAAACCCTTGCCCGATTATTGACAGAAAAGTTGGGCTGTATCTCATCACTGAAGCTCCCATGGCTGCTGCTTTGCGCTGTCCTCCTGGAGCTATTGCGTTGCTACAGCTTTGCACTGCGTAAGCACTGCCTCTCTGCGCTGCTGCCTCTGCGTTGCTGAAGTCCCATTAGCCTCTACGCTGCTAAAGTCCCATCAGCCTCTGCGTTGATGCTTCTACGATGTTGTTGCCTCTGCACTGCGCTGCTCCCTATACAACATCTCAACACTGCCCTCTACTTCACTGTGATCTTTTGCATCCACCGCTCCACTTGTCCCGCTACCGTCTTAAGGCTCCCGTAGCTCGTATGTGATCCAGGAGTTGGGCTACTCAAGGATCCTGGCTCTTTAATCTGTAGTTGCTCTACAGATCCATATTGCCCCACTTACGTGGCTCATGAGAACTCATGGCTACGTCATCGTCACTTCCATCGTCCTTTGTTGTTGTTGCCTTGGATTCAGAAGATCCTTTGTCCTTCTTCTTAGGAAAAGTGATAGCGAAGTGTCCAATTTCGCTACAATTATAGCACAAGACCTTTGATAGGTCCCTCTTCTTCTTCCCTTGCTGCCTCCGTTCCTTTGATGCAAGGGTTGCATCCTCCTCCTCTTCTTTCTTTACCTTCACTGTTCCGCTGCTGCTGCTTTGCCTCTTGGTAAATCTCTTGATTTCCTCCTGACGGAGGATTGCCCACATGTCTGCCCAGGATGGTAACGCTGCCCTGTCCAATATGCTCTGGACAAACATTTCCCATTCCTCGGTGACTACATTCAGTCCTTACCAAGATCCCTTCATCTGGAGTTGCACCCATGGCAATCAGTTGATTCCAGAAAGTTTGGAGTTTGAAGAGGAAGGGATCTATCTCCTCACCCTTCTGCATCTGGAATAACCGCATCTGATTCTATAGAAGCATTTTCCTTTGGACAGAGCCTCCCTGATACATCATCTCCAAAGTAGTCCACATTTCATTTGTCGTGTTCTTCCCGACAATATGTGGCACGACGTGATCTTTGACTCCATCCATGATTAAACGCTTAGCCTATGCTTGATTCTCCTTGAATTTCTTCATAGGATTTGGATCGGCAGGAACAACTAGGACATTCTCAGCATGGTCCTTGATGTCGTACTCATGCAGGACTATCAGGATCTTGTCCCTCCAGATAACGAAGTTGGACATGTCGTCCAACCTGTCTTGATCTCTCAGTCCATGAGAAGCCATCTAGCTCAAATCTGTCAGAAAATATACTCTTTTCCCTCTTTCTGCTGCAACACTCAACATAAATACTAGATCTGGGGTTCTTGGCGATTAGAAACCATCTATATTAGCTACTCCCTTCGACAACTAATTTCTCTCCTAGAAATCCTTGGGCAAAACAACTGCAGAATTCTCTACGATCAGCCTCTTGATCGAATCTCAGATCTGTTTGGCATAGATCTGCTGAGTAACTATCCTCCTCCCGCTCTTTGTCAGCTTAGCTAGGCACGACTCTGCACCGTCAAAATCTCCACCACACCAGCAACTACCGAAGATCTGAAGCCCTGCTTTTGGATCTTGGCAATAATTCACAACAACTTAAGCTGGACTGTGTCCCTTTGGCTGGCCTCTGCGTGAACAGACTAGCTCAGTGCAGTGACTGCACAACACAGGAAGCTCTTATGTCCCTCTGGAAGGCACTGCGTTGTCTCTACCTCACCAAGCTGGGATTGCGTCAGTCCCTGTGTGGCCTTTGTTGGGACTGCGTGTTGGAAATGTTGTCATTGATGGCAAAGGAGATGGCTAAGGAGAAGTCAAAGGAGCAGCAGAGGAGCTTCAGGAGCAAGGAGCAGCATCAGTCAAGGAGCAGAGATATTTGATTTGAGAAACTGGTTCTGAGTGTGGGAACATATTATAGAAAGTATGAAAAGAGTGTTGAAAACTGTGTGTGAAGGGTCGTGGAAATGCCCTGCATAAGATAAGGAATTCGGTGTTGTTGAGTAATTGTAATAAGGTTTAATGCAAATGGTTTGATTTATAAACAATTCTGATGCGCGGAGGATATATATAAAATAAGGGTTAGTATAGATATATGAAGATCCTCTGTTCCGAACTCTGAAATAAGGGCTCATTTGAGATTCTGCACATATATATCTGAAGGGCCGGAAGGATCGATGTCACAAAAGGAGAGGCAGAACCATAGTCAAATGCGTAGTGTGAATGGAGCTATGCATAGTAATAGATGAAATCACAGCGGTGAAATGCGATGAATATATATATATCGAAAGGAGCGGAACAAGGCGAGGACGGAACCTGGAGTGGAGAACAGAACCGTGACCGAGAGGAACAGTGACAGCGGTTTGGAGCGAAACCGTGGGTTTCATCGCAACACCATCTGTCGGCAAGCGGTATTCCCGAATTCGCAGCGATTCCATAGAGCAACTGACACGCGTCCCTGAGTGAATTGGAAAACCACCGTTTAACCTGTGCCATCGCACGTAACCTTCGTACCAAGACGCCGAGCGATATTGACGAGGGTCGTTGATCTGGGAAAGGGCCATCGGACAGTGATCGTGCGTTGGACTTGCCCGGGGTTTAACCAAGGTGTGCGGACGATAATTAAAGGTATGTGGCGTATGTTGGTGCAAGCCCAGGCTCTAATAGCCGTTGGATCATTTGAAGAGGTGGGGTTCGGAGCCAAGATTTATTATACGGTTATGTGTTTAAAACAGAGCGTTGGATTTAATATAAAGTGTGAAGGATTATAACTTTAGTCCTAAGGTTCGGATATATATATATATATATATATATATATATATATATATATATATATATATATGTATATATATATATACAGAGGAAATCCATGAGTATATGTGAATTAGGCTTTATAATATATATCAATGTTGATGTGTTAGCCCACACATATGTGTGTGTGTGTGTGTATCACTGAATTATATTAAGTTAATAAGGTTCGACGACAAAGTGGAAGTTCAGAACAGATAGCCATAACCAAGGATCTTAATATTTGACTCAATACTACATTTACTTGTAAGTATGTAATGAACGTATGAGTAAGTGAGGAGCAAAAAGGATAATGATTCTGATTAACATAAGTATATCACAATATCTGATATATTAAAGTGGAATGTGCGCATAAGAATGGCCTGGAACTGATTATAAGTCTAATGCATATGGATACATTTTGAAATGCCTAATGTTTAAAAACAAAGTCGAGGGTTAATTCAAATATATATAGTCCCGTATGGAATATTGTAAAGATTGAAATATGAATGTGTATGGAAAAGGAAAAAGAAGAAGAGAGCGTGCAGAGATTAAAGTTCGGTTAACAGGAAGATGTACAGTAAAGGGATTCAAAAGTGCAGTGAACAGGTGAATTATGCAGATGACAGTAAACAAAGAGTATGTAGAACAGTTTCTTAATAGTAGTAGAAAAAGACAAAATCCAGTAAAGCCAAAGTTCAGAAGAAGAGCTAAGTGATATTGAAATGTGTAACTGAGAATGTAAAAATTTTGGTTGTTTATATTGTTTGTGATGCAAAGGCAAGTATCCTAAGGAAAAGACAAAATCCCACTGTAGCATGGAAATTTGTACATATTGTTGTAATTTTAAAAAATGAGTTGGATAAAGGAATAAGAAGACAGAAGCCAAAGAGTCATGACTGTTCACTCCAAATTCCTTGTGAAATAAAAACAACCATGTGAGAATCTGTATATATAATATCAATTTGATATGCTCAAAGAGGTTAGAGAGTGAGTGAAGAAAATACAGAAATGAAGCAGTGAGGCAGAGAAGAAAGAGGAGCTAAGCAGAGAAGAAGGAGAAGCTGATAGAGAATCTGAGAAGATGCAGAGATGATACAAGGCAGATATGAGAATAGATGAACAACAGAGTAGATGGAACAGAACGGAGCTGATATCCAAGGTAAATTAGCAAGTGTTTCTCTTTTGAAAGAGTAAGGAAGTTGGAGCTTCCCTATCAAGTTGTAGCTTGATAGATGTCAGTTGTAGTTGACTGAGGTTGGAGCCTCCTGTAGGTTGGTGCCTGCAGAAAATAGATGGGAGTTGAAGCTCCACATCAAGCTGAAGTTTATAAATATCAATAGCTGACTAAGGTTGGAGCCTCCTTAGAGGTTGTGCCGCAAAATAGATGGGAGTTGGTGCTTCCACATCAAGTTGTAGCTTGATAAAATGTCAGTTGTAGCTGACTGAGGTTGAAGCCTCCTATAGGTTGGTGCCTATATAAAATTGATGGGAGTTGGAGCTTCCTTGAAAGAAGTAGCTTCTAGAATTGAGGTAGGAGCCTCCTGTAGGTCGGTGCCTATAGAAAATAAATGGTGAGAGGGAGTTGGAGCTTGCCTTTGCATCACAACAATAATAAGATGTGGTTTTCCCCCTTTATGGGTTTCCACTTATATCTGGTGTCTCTGTGCATGATGTTTATGTGTTGATCTGGTTTATTTCATCTGCTTAATACTTGCTGCTCTCATATTAAGTCTATTATTACATTATATTAATGCTTGCTGCTCACATTCTAAGATTACTCACAAGTTAAGTTAAACATGAAATGAAGGTGTAAACAAGAGTTAATGAAAAAGTTTTAAAAGTCCATGAATGTGTTAAACTGATTCACCCCCCCCCCCTCCCCCCTCTCAGTTTAACTAAGGGTTCAACAATTGGTATCAGAGCAGGTTCCTTTGGTGTAAGCTTAATAGCTTGAAGGAGATCTGGTTGAGTCATGGACTATCAAAATGTACTTGTGCTAAATACAACAAACTTTCCTGAATGGAGAGATAAGGTTAAAACAGGTTTAATGGCTGATGAACCTGAGGTATGGAAGCTTGTTTGTGATGGTTACTGCACAGACTCCCCCACAGTGAAAGAACAACAGAGGAATGCCAAGGAAAAATGTGTGATATATAACAATCTTCATAACAAGGACCTTGAGTTGATAATGGATTTAACCTCTGCAAAAGAAATCTGGGATAGATTGCACTTCATACATGGAGTAGACACTAAGGACTGCACTGACAAGAAGGATAAGAGAATTAAGAAGAAGAAAAATTCATGTTAACAGGAAAATATTCAATCAAATGAAGTACCTGCTAGTATGAATGGAGATAAGAACCATGAAGAAATTATAGCTAAAGAAAAAGCCAAGCTTGACACTGCTTTGACTGAAATAGAAAAATTGAAAAATGAAAACAAAGACCTTAAGACAGTGGTGCAAATATGTGATGAGAGAGAATATGAGGATAAGAAAGAAATTGTTGACCTGAAGACACACCTTGAAGAAGCAAGGAAAATAGAAGACACTCTACTGCAACAAATGAGAGAGAAAAGTCAGGAATGTGAAAGATTGGAAGAAGAAGTAGTGAGCCTGAGAAAGAACTTAGAAAAAGCCCAAAGAGAACTATTAATGAATACACCTCTAATGAAAGGCTCTGGACAGTTGGACCAGATTCTAAATGCACAAAGGTCACCTATCATAAAGACTGGGATAGGATATGAAGGTGAAACCAGTAAGTCCAAGGTTGAAGATAACAAGAAAATCATTTTTGTAAAAGTTGTAAAGAACAGTGAAGCAGCTCAGAAAAATCCTACAGAAGCAGAAGCCAGCAGGAACATGAGTTGTAAAGAAACAAACAGAATCAAGCAGCAACATGAAAGAACAAAGAATGAGAGGATGAAACAGTCAACTGCTAAAGGCTCATATGCTCCTAGGGATGAATTGAACAAATTCGGAAGATGTCAAAGGAGGTTCCTTCCTCCTATGAAAAATAGCACATGTTTTTCCTGCCACAAACAAGGACATAATGCAGCATATTGCAAGACAAAGCCAATCCAGTCCAACCAGCAAAGGATGCAGCAAAAGAGAAGACTACCTCAAGCAAGAAAATGGACAGGACAATCCTTCACCAGGTACACAAATCATTTCCATGGCTACTGTTATGCATGCAATAATATTGGACATAAAAGTGTTGATTGTAAAATGTACTCAAGAAGGGGAACAAATTATTATACATCAGCTCAAATGTACTTTGACAAAATAAGATGTTATGTATGCCTCAAGCTTGGCCACATAGCAAAGGACTGTAAACTGCTATATATACTAAAGAACTCTAGAGTCTAGACAGATGATGGAAACAAAGAAAATCAAACAAAACTATGAATTTAAAAGAAGTGCAGACATTAAGAAGAACCCCAATAAAGTATGGAAGGAAAAGGAAAAGGGGGAGCCTATTATCTCAATAACATAATGAATTCTCCATAGTCTCAGGGGGAGATGCTCTAGGAAGCAAAGCAGAAATCCATCCAGTGACAAATATGAAGCAACATCCCAGGGGGAGAGCAGTTCACATATAGACCCCATGAAAGTAGTCTAAGAAGAGCTCCATGTAATGAGAACAGCTATGAGATCAGGAAGAAAAAGGAAATTCCCCTAAAAGAGAACTATAGAGAAATAAGATCATCTGAAGTATTAAGTAGCTGACAGATTGATGGAAGAAGCGAAGAGAGCAAGAAGCCATGATGATAGAGGAAACCTTAGCAATGAACATATAAGCTAAGAAGACTTTAGCACATTAAAGTGATGATCACACTATGCCCTATACTACTAGAATTAACAATGTATCACATTAAGAAGGTTGAGTAGGAAAAGCGCCTATCATCAGTTCATTACATCTTTCAAAAGGTCCACTTGGAGAAATGCAGTTAAGTGAGTAATAAATCTTTGAGTAATTAGCCCATGAAGATTCATAGAAAATAAATTGAAGATGTCTTCCTGAAAATCTTTATGTTAGAACAATTGAATTGAATATAAAGCAGCAATGATTCTAGAGTAGTCCTAGAAAGAAACATTCAATGGCTTTCTCTAGAAAAAAAGGACAAAAAAAGAAGAGTGGTAAATAATGCCAAGATCAGATTCAATATATTGATGGTTATTGGTGTGAACAGTGGAAAGATCAATAATAGAATTTATGAAGGATGCATCAATTATGGGTTAATGTGCAAGCTGAATTGAAATCTCTGCATGGTTTATCAAAGTGGCATTTAGGTACAAGCAGCATGCCTATCAACTAAATATCAAGGGTTATCAGTGGAGCAGCAATATGGTACAGGTCCTCAGGATCAGCCATGGAAAGAGTACATCCAGCATGAAAGGTCGTAGCGCATTAAAGGACAGTGTTTTGTTCACACTTGAAGCATTGCATTGAACTTTGAAGCAAATATCCTTCTATATATAAATGCATGCCTTCCGCAAGTCAACACTTATATATCTTAAAGGCGCTACCCTTTTCGCTTATAACACCATGTGAAGTCCGTTTGCTAAGATATCAATTAAACATATTGAATATGCTTTTGTGGAAGTTCATTTTGATAGAATAGTCAAAGTATCTGAAGAATAAAGGACTAGTTGTGATTACCATCTGAAGCTCAAAAATTTTTTAAATCATCTAAATCCTACTTTCGCACAAAGGATTTACTGGTAATCCACCTTTAAAGAGAGATTGATTATTGATACCATTATGTCATAAATAAAATTGCATAGTTGATAAGTGAAGATGACCAATACATTGAAGGGTTTGTTTTGAAAGCGCATTGTACAAGAAGGAAAGTCAGTTGGCCTCTAATATTGAAAGATATTTCCTATTCTTACAATAAGTTGTAAGCTCTGGTTTGATTCATTGTTCACAACAGCAACAAGGACCTTTCAGCCTTTAAATGTAATATCCTTGTCAGCATCCTAGCTCATATCATCACCAACAGGCAGGAAAGGTGTACCATAGCTATAAAATATATATTGGCATCTTTATCATAATTGAACAGGTGTGGTAATGCAGATGAGTTTTGTAGGAAAAGACATATTCAATATACAATCTTCTTCAACAAAAATATATTAGCTCACTACATCAGACAAAGACAGAAGTATATTTGAAGCCTTCTCAATATTTTAGTTTTTGATCCAGTCATACATCTCTGATTAGATAAAGCTGGTACAATGTGTTCTATGAAATGTCATTATCTTCACTTTTAGCTCTATACAAGTGAAAGAAGTCTATGCATTTGAATTGTATCAATTTACAGTGTATATTCAAGTTTAATAATCCTCAAAGTGTTCTCTCAACAAGTCTTGTACATCAGTCTGTAGCAGCATGGTACAAAGTCAAGAGAAGATGGCCTAAACATAACTCAGAGAGAGGAAATGCACAAAGCAAACTAGGAAATGAGCAACCCTTTGCCATTGATGTCAAAGGGGGAGGAAAAGCAAAAGGGGATTCTAAAAGGAAAGCAGAGGAAGTGTATTTCCATCAATGCCAAAGGGGGAGACTGTTGGAAATGTTGTCATTGATGGCAAAGGAGATGGCTAAGGAGAAGTCAAGGAGCAATAGAGGAGCTTCAGGAGCAAGGAGCAGCATCAGTCAAGGAGAAGAGATATTTGATTTGAGAAACTAGTTCTGAGTGTGGGAACATATTATAGAAAGTATGAAAAGAGTGTTGAAAACTGTGTGTGAAGTTTCGTGGAAATGCCCTGCATAAAATAAGGAATTCGGTGTTGTTGAGTAATTGTAATAAGGTTTAATGCAAATGGTTTGATTTATAAACAATTCTAATGTGCGGAGGATATATATAAAATAAGGGTTAGTATAGATATATGAATATCCTCTGTTCCGAACTTAGATGTGTTGTATTGATCGAATAACTCTGAAATAAGGGCTCATTCGAGATTCTGCACATATATATCTGAAGGGCCGGAAGGATCGATGTCACAAAAGGAGAGGTGGAACCATAGTCAAATGCGCAGTGTGAATGGAGCTATGCGTAGTAACAGATGAAATCACAGTGGTGAAATGCGATGAATAGTTATATATATATCAAAAGGAGCGGAACAGGCAAGGATGGAACCTGGAGTGGAGAACAGAATCGTGACCGAGAAGAAAAATTACGGTGGTTTGGAGCGAAACCGTGGGTTTCATCGCACCACCATTCACGTAAGCGGTATTCTCGAATTCGCAAGGATTCCATAGAGCAACCGACACGCGTCCCCGAGCGAATTGAAAACCAACGTTTAACCCGCGCCATCGCACGTTAACCTTCGGTACCAGACGCCGCCAGCGATAATGCATCGAGGGCCGCTGGATCCGGGGAAAGGGCCATCTGGACGGACGCGCGTTGGACTTGCCCTGCCTTCTAACCAAGGTGCGCGGACGCATAATTAAAGGTATGTGGCGTATGTTGGTGCGTCTGTGGTCTATGCCTGATCTATGGAAAAAAGAGTGGGGTTCGGAACCAAGATTTATTATACGGTTATGTGTTTAAAACAGAGCGTTGGATTTAATATAAAGTGCGAAGGGTTATAACTTTAGTCCTAAGGTTCGGAGATATATATATATATATATATATATATATATATTATGAGGAAACCATGAGCATATAAGAATTTATTTATGTTAATATATATCGAATGTTGATGCGTTGGGGCCCACGCATATGTGTGTATTGTTCAATTAAGGTTTTAAGTTAAATAAGGTTCGACGGCAAAGTGGAAGTTCGTAAACATATTACATATCACCAAGGATCTTAATATTTGACTGAATACCATACAGCCTGTATATGTAATGACCGTGTGCATGGAGTAAGTGAGAGCAAAAACTAGATTATGACTTGATTAATATATATCACAATATCTGATATATTAAAGTGGAATGTGCGCATAAGAATGGCCTGGAACTGATTATAAGTCTAATGCATATGGATACATTTTGAAATGCCTAAGGTTTAAAAACAAATTCGAGGGTTAATTCAGATATATATAGTCCCGTATGGAATATTGTAAAGATTGAAATATGAATGTGTATGGAAAATGAAAAAGAAGAAGAGAGCGTGTAGAGATGAAAGTTCGGTTAACAGGAAGATGTACATCAAAGGGATTCAAAAGTGCAGTGAACAGGTGAATTATGCAGATGACAGTAAACAAAGAGTATGCAGAACAATTTCTTAACAGCAGTAGAAAAAGACAAAATCCAGTAAAGCCAAAGTTCAGAAGAAGAGCTGAGTGATATTGAAATGTGTAACTGAGAATGTAAAAAAATTGGTTGTTTATATTGTTTGTGATGCAAAGGCAAGTATCCTAAGGAAAAGACAAAATCCCACTGTAGCATGGAAATTTGTACATATTGTTGTAATTTTAAAAAATGAGTTGGATAAAGGAATAAGAAGACAGAAGCCAAAGAGTCATGACTGTTCACTCCAAATTCCTTGTGAAATACAAACAGTCATGTGAGAATCTGTATATATAATATCAATTTGATATGCTCAAAGAGGTTAGAGAGTGAGTGAAGAAAATGCAGAAATGAAGCAGTGAGGCAGAGAAGAAAGAGGAGCTGAGCAGAGAAGAAGGAGGAGCTGAGCAGAGAAGAAGGAGAAGCTGATAGAGAATATGAGAAGATGCAAAGATGATACAGGGCAGATATGAGAATAGATGAACAACAGAGCAGATGGAACAGAACGGAGCTGATATCCAAGGTAAATCAGCAAGTGTTTCTCTTTTGAAAGAGTAAGGAAGTTGGAGCTTCCCTATCAAGTTGTAGCTTGATAGATGTCAGTTGTAGCTGACTGAGGTTGGAGCATCCTGTAGGTTGGTGCCTGCAGAAAATAGATGGGGGTTGGTGCTTCCACATCAAGTTGTAGCTTGATAAAATGTCAGTTGTAGCTGACTAAAGTTGGAGCCTCCCGTAGGTTGGTGCCTGCAGAAAATTGATGGGAGTTGGAGCTTCCTTGCAAGTTGTAGCTTGCAGAATTGAGGTAGGAGCCTCATGTAGGTTGGTTCCTATAGAAAATCAGTGGTGAGTGGGAGTTGGAGCTTGCCTTTGCATCACAACAATAATAAGATGTGGTTTTATTCCTTTATGGGTTTCCACTTATATCTGGTGTCTCTATGCATGATGTTTATGTGTTGATCTAGTTTATATCATCTGCTTAATACTTGTTGCTCTCATATTAAGTCTACTATTACATTATATTAATGCTTGCTGCTCACATTCTAAGATTACTCACAAGTTAAGTTAAACATGAAATGAAGGTGTAAACAAGAGTTAATGAAAAAGTTTTAAAAGTCCATGAATGTGTTAAACTGATTCACCCCCCCCCCCCCCTCCTCTCAGTTTAACTAAGGGTTCAACACTGCGTCCTCCTGGTGCTGTGCTGCCCTCTCCAGATTCTCTACCGCTTCAGCTGTTACCCTGCAGAAAATATGTCTTCAGCTGATTTGCTGGAGATCCAGTTTGATCTACAACCTAGCTTTGATACCATGTGAAAATTACTTAACTAAGAAACCCAACAGTTAAGTCTCGATTTACTTCTCCTACTTGATTAAACAGACAAGTTATTAATCTGAATATTTAGAATTAACATCGAAGTAAATACAGTTAACAACCTACACATGCAAATCATTTACTGAATATCATGCTCATATGACAAAGTGGCACAGATTTTTCGGACGAATGTCCCTGGAAAAACCCAATGCGGGAAAACCGATGCAACATATATGAGGGTTTATTATTATTAAGTAAAAATTTCTGAGTACAGCTAGGGTGCCATAAAATTGGCTGACCCAACAGAGAAAACCTCGGCAATAAGAGAAAATGTGAGATATACCTCATCTCGCAAGTCCCGCCTGATCCAGATGAGCAACTAGTGAAACCCCAACCGGGTCTGCATGGATCTGCTTCTCTCAGATCTTGGTTTCAGCTCTGATGGCTCAGAAACCCTTCTTCCAACAGAATTTTGGGCTCCTTCTTAGAGATGTTGTGTTGCGTCTGCGTGGGCCTGCATTACCCTCCTAAGGGATTGCGTCACTCCCTCTGATGGTTGTGCTGCCTGCACTGCATCTCTGCTGCCCTTGCTCTGCACTGTACTCTTAGCCCTCCTGACGAAGCACTACATTTGCCCCTCATTGCAACTCCGAGTCACTCAGATTTGATCTTCGTCCGAGCACTGCTCCGTCAGAAAATTCGATCTCTTAGACTCTCTATGTGTGTCTTGAACTGACCCCAAGCCTTTCCTTTATACTTTTCTCATTAACATATCAACGACCGTGATTTAATCTCTTATCGATGACTTAGATTAAAATACTGCTTGATCCGCGTCACTTAGAACATTTCATCGCATGTGTTTAATTAATTCACTTTAATTTTTCTAATTCCCTAAGTTAGACTTAGGGTCCTGATTAAAAAAATTAATTATTTTAATATCTCACACACCAAATGAAATTTCTCCAAACACTTTTTGGGTTTTGGAGGTCTTGTGTGTCTTAGCCCCTTCACAAAATTTCAGGCTTAGAGCACACCCGATGCTACCTCAAAATCTCAACAACTGCTTGCTATTTGCATTAATATTTTACTGAAGTATTCAGAAAATAACTTGTTAAATGGAAAATACAAGTAGGTAATGCAAATCAGTTAATTGCAGTAGGATTTTTGTATGTCAAGATTCAAAAATATTCACATGGTATCAGAGCGATTGCAGATGAAGGAGGATTGAAGCCATCAACAAAAGGATTGAAGAAAGTCTGCAGCGTGAAAGCAGCTGTCCCGAGAGATAACGCAGTCCTAGGCCGGAGAGGCAAAGGAAGGGTGACACAGTCACTTGGGAAGGCTCATAGAGAGCCTGCTAGGGTGACACTGAACCTGCAGAAGGCAGTGCAATGATTGCTAGGTTAGCGCAGAGGCTGTTGAGTCTCAATTTTTCGGATTGTCGTGGCTGGAGGTGCAATAAAATTTCTTTCTGGAGTTGCTGGTGGGGCGCTGATTCTGTTGGTGGAGAAAAGTGTCTAGTGGGGCAGAAGCATAGTAGAGGGAAGTAGTTCCTTAGAATATTTCTTGCCAAGAAATCTAGATCTAGTGCTGAGCAACAACAAAGCAAGATTAGAGAGGAGAGTTTCGACATTTGTTGGCAGAAGGATTTTCGTGAAGGAAATCGAAATTCAGAGGGAGTTTCTTCCTTAGAGGGTTTATAGTGCCAAAGAAATCCAAAATCAAGTTTTGATGGGGCAGTAACAGAAGAGGGAGAAAGGAACCTGTTCGACACTGAATTGAGCAAAGATGGATGTAAATGAACTGAGGGATCATCATAGGTTGTATGGAGCATCCAACTTTGTCATCTGGAAGGCCAGGATCCTGGAAATTTTGGATGAACATCGCATCAAGGATCATGCCTTGAACACGATTGTCGTTCCAGTTGATGCTGATCCTCTCAAGAAGTACAAGGAGGCTCAAGCAAAAGCAAAACACATGATCATGGAAGGAGTCAAGGATCATGTGATCCCACATATTGTTGAGAATAACACAACAAGGGAAATATGGGAGGCCTTGACCACTATGTACCAGGGATCTTTCGTCCAACAGAAGATGTTGCTTGAGAACTAGCTGAGATTGTTTTAGATGCAGAAGGGAGAAGAGATTGATCCCTTCCTCACCAGATTGCAAGGGATCCGAGATCAGCTAGCTTCCATAGGGGCTATACCAGATGGTGGACTTATGGTCAAGATTTCCCTAAATGCAGTCATTGAAGAGTGGGAGACTTTTGTCCAAGTTATTTTGGGCAGGGCCGCTCTTCCAAGCTGGGAAGAGATGTGGGTAGCTATTCGACAAGAAGAGATTAGACGGTGGACCAAGGCGGGAAGCAGCAACAAAGGGATCAAAGTCAAGGAGGAAGAGGAAGATGTGACTCTCGCATCTAAGGGACAACAAGGGCAACAGAGAAGTAAGAAGAAGGACCTCTCGAAGGTTAGATGCTTCAGATGTGGGGAACTGGGGTATTTGGCCACATAATGCCCTCTAAAGAAGAAGGTCAAGGAGGAATCTAACTCGAAGGCTGTCCAGCTCAGGCTGGTGAGGATGATGATGATGAATGCGACATGAGTACTCATGCACCTAAGAAGTGGGGCGATATGGAGTTGTAGATTGAAGCTACAACACAGGGGCATGATCCTTGAGGTGCTCTAACTCTTGGATCACATACGGCTATGGGAAACCTTAATGAAAGTAGCAGAGTGACGAGAGTCAGTTGGTATGAGGGATGATGGAGCGACAATGGCAGAGCTAGAATGCCAACGTCTGAAGCAGTGCAATGTAGAATCAATAGCAACGTAGCAGCAACAACGCAGTGCACAGTGTTGTAGCGTAGTGTAGAGAAGCAACAATGTAGTAGCATCAGAGGGTCAACGTAGATTAGCAGCAGAGGAATCTTCAGCATCGAGGTGCATCTAGACTTACTAGTATGTTGGTATTTGGGATGTTTTTCAGTTGCTTAGCTCTTAGCAACTGTTTTGCAGTGAAACAGTTAGCAGTGAAAATGCTATGGGAAACATGATGCAACATTTTGAGAGGGAGTTGCAGTATAGATGCAGCAGTGACAGTGGCAGAGTCATGGGAAGCAGTACATATTGTAGTAGCGCAATGGATGAGGGGCAGTAGGCCAAGCAGAAGCAGCACAGAGGACCGATGTCGTAGATCGGGGTGATGCTTCTAGTGAGAAGTATTGCTAGAGCACATTCCTCGGTAAGGGGGAGTGTTGATTTTTGGGTAGCAACGGATGTGCTCTAGCTCTGAAATTTTGTGGAGGGGATATAACACATGAGATCTACAAGACCCAGAAATTGTTTGGAGAAATTCCACTCAGAGTAAAATTTATTCAAATAATCAATTATTTTTAATGGAGCCTAAGTTAAAACTTAGGGAATTAAAATAATTAAAGTGAATTAATTTAACATGTGGGTGAGAAGCTTCTAAGTGACGAGGATCAAGTATAATTTAATCCTAGCCTTTTATTAAAGATTAGATCATGATCATTGATTCATCAACAGGAAAAGTATAAAGGAAGGCTTGAGGGTCAGTTAGAGAACACACACACAAAGAACAACACTTGAGCAAAGTCGAAATTCAGGGGCATGGTTTGCTGAAATTTTCAGAGTGAGCTTGTAGTGCAGAGAGGGGCAGTTCAATAATGAGACTTCAGTCCAAGGCCGAGAATACAATTGCAGAGAGGCAGAGCAGCACCGGAGAGACAACGCAACACCAGAGAGGGTGATGAAGGCCTAGAAGGGTGATGCAGAGCCAAAAGGGTGACACAATCACTGAAGAGGCAACACTGTGGGGCAGATCGAGCATAAATTCAGCAGCTCGATTTCTGAGATGGAAAGGCTCACGAGGAGGGTGACACAATTCCTGGAGGAGGTGACACAGTCTCAGTGCAGAGCTTGTTGTAACCATTGCTACGTAGCACTGGCGACATCACAGTCTCCTGTGGGGTTTCTTCATTCAACGACTGGATAAACCAATATAGATGACTCCGGATAGAGGTACTTCTGCTAGGATTATCTCTGTTGGGTGATCCGGATTTGGCACCCTAGACTGTATTCATAAATCTGCTTAATAATAAAACCCTCATATCTGCTGCACCAATTTTCTCGCATTAGGTTCTTCCGGGGACGTTAGTCCAAAAATAAGTGTGTTCTTTGTGTGATTGTATCATTTATTTTTCAGTACTTGATCTGTATATCAGTGTATGATGCTTAGTATTTGCATTAATAGTTTATTGAAGTATTTAGAAAATAACTTGTTAAATGGAAAATACAAGTAGGTAATGCAAATCAGTTAATTGCAGTAGGATTTCTATATGTCAAGATTTAGAAATTTTCACATCCATGCAGTCTCACATCTCCGGTAGTAATGCATCACACCAATTTCCTCCATCTCGAACTTAGAAGCCAACTCCTTCTCATGCTCAATCATCAGAGGCTCACTACTAGGCTGAAGGAGCTTGTTTTAAACCATACAATGCTTTCTTCAATATTCATGGCGAATAATAATAGGTGTTGGGATCTCATCAAGAGTCTCTCTCTCTCCTTCAGCCTGTATATCATAATACTGTCATGCAAAAAATGTCAGATCATAGAGTCAAACTATATTAGGTTCTCAGACATATATAAATCATAGTCATGACAAATCGTCATCAATTGCTTCATTATGACAACTGAACATGTCATCAAACATTCATCAAAGGCATTAAAATTATGCAACTGCGGTCAAATTCCACTTTGGAAAACTCAGATGTTTGAGATCATAATTGCATTAGATTCCTCTTTTCTTGACGACCAAAATCGACCTATAGATCGCTCCAATCGGTTAAGCAGAAGTTAAATTATGAATTATTTTATTTATTGAAGTGTAATGGAATGGGTAGGCCTAAGCACATGTGGAATTAGTTAAGTCAACCTCAACCCCAAAGTGGACTCTTACGAAAACTATAAATATAAGCGACCAAAAGCCCATTCACACACATTTGCTCAAACAATTTTAGTCTTGCACCCTTTTTCTTGGTTCGTCTATTCTATTTTGGTTAGCATAGGTTCGATGGAAGAAGCTCGCGCAGGGTGCAGAATCACAAGTGAGAGGCTCGCTCTGATCCAGGGCTTCTGGGCCATAGCCGTAGGCACAAAACTGGTGAAATCGGGCCAGAGCCACAGACATAACGTGGCAAGGTAGAGGCCAAGCTGCCATAGTCGCGGGCAGAGTGTTACAAGGTTGAGGCTAGGGTTTTGAGGCTAGATCGAGCTGACTTGGAGTAGAGCCGTGGGCATAGTGTGTCATGCCAGTAGCTAAGAGAGATTTAGCAGCGTGCACATCGTGTTGAGGTTGCGACCAATGGTTTTTCTGAGAAGGTATGGGTTGGGTCATCTTCAGTTTCTTGCGCAGTTATTTCAGACATCAATAACTCAGTCACAGATGTTTGCCATCATTGTTTGATAGCATCCTGGATTCAGATCTAGGATTTGGTAGTTGATTTCAGTTGGGTTCAATGATCTATTGGATCCGTGTTTCATATCTGTAGATGTGTAGATCTGTTTAGTATATTTCCGCTGTAGATCGAGTTTTCAAAGATGTATCTTCAGTTCTCCGAAGTTTCCGCTCAGTGAAAATTGTGTTCATCAGTATGCTTTAGGCAGTTACAATGCTTTATAGTTCTCAGAATTAGGATCCTTCAGCAAAAGTATGTTTAAGGTCATATTATGCATGTGCTAGTTGTTTTACTGCATTATGAAGATATGGATTAATGGATCATTGTACTCTTGTTTGCTGAATCATTTGAGGACGATCTAAGAAGAAGAATTTGCAAGGGTTTTCCCCATAGTGGGTTTTGCCCTGGTCTCAGACCAATCCTGGTGTCTATATGTGTGCATGATTTTCTTCTTATGTTTCTTTATGTTCCGCTGCATAGATGATGATGATGTTATTGTTCTTTCTAGATAGTTGCATATGTTGATGGATAATAATGTAGATCTGAATAATGATATAATGATATTGGGTGAACTTATCATGTTATTGAGGAAATGCAACTATGAAAGCAAAGAACAATATAACCCTATGAAAAATTAACATGGTTTTGCAGTTGGGCGGAAGAAAATCCATGGATATCACCCCCATGGAGACACCTTTTATGGAAACAAGAAGAGGATGGTAGAGACCTAAATGAATTCTAGGGGAAGAAGAAAAACCTAGGTAGTTAGTGCATAAGTGTTTGTTGGTGAGGGTTTGAGAGAAACCCTAGTTTATGGCTTGACGTATGCAACCCTAACATGATCCAGATGCTTAAGAACTTGGGATTGATTTGATAGGTGACTTGGTTGTTGATAAATTTGATTGAAGACAGCACCGCTATGTGGTCTATGGATGGCTCTTGAAGTTTGGTTCAAAAGGGAAAGGATCACCTCTCACTGATGATAATGTAATATTCCAAATTAGAAGTCAGCGAATTGGAATATTAATTTTGATTAATTTTACCTTTTTCTAATGTTCAACAAAAATAAAGTGGGTTAGGGGATTCACAAATAAAAGTATGCAACTAAAGTGCTTTCCTAAAGTCACTAGAGGCAAATATTGAGGTTGAAGTGGGGTCCATGTGGCCACCCACACGAATGGAGCAGCATCCTAGTGGCAAAGTGGGAGAGGTAGCGTAGTGAGCAGAGTAGAGATAGGCCGGTGGAGGGGCAACATAGTTCATGTGGGCCCAAGGGAACATTGGAGGCTCAACTTGGACAAAAGAGGGTGAGAGAAGCTCATTCTTCATTCATTCATCCATCTATTTTCCATCTGATTGACTATAACACGCTTGAGCAATTTAGCCAAGTCTGTAGTGTTGTTTAACACAGATATTTCCGAGCGGAGATCTCAACCTCTACCTCGGGGAACTTCGAGTGCCTACTCAAGAGAGGATTCCTAGCCATTTTGAGAGCAGATTGCAGAGCCATACCAGAAGGAGTTATGAAATCCTCTAGGGCAGCGTAGAGGCTGCAAAGACAACGCAGGGATTGCGCAATTTAGTTGAAAGAAATTGTAGGGAAGTAGGGGAGCAGTGAAGCTTCAGCCAGAGGATTTGGAGGGGAGGCTATCCACCTCCTACCAGGGATTCCAACGGAGTTTTGAGGGCACTTTTCTAGTAGTTCAACCAGGAGAACGATTTCCCCAGCGGAGCAGCGTACCAAGCCCAAGCGGGTTATTTTCCGGGGTCAGAATTCCTGGAAACCCTTCACGGGTTTTTGTGGGTCTTTTGAGTAGAGCCTAAGGATCAAAGCTCATAATTTTATGAGCATAGGAGCAGGCCCAAATCACAGTCTGATTCCAGCCAACAACAACAGTTCCAACACTAGCAACGCAGAGAGGGAGCCACACAGAGCAATATTTCCAGCAATGTTTCTGTCGAGGTTTGAGCTATACTTCGGCCTGTCTTGTGTAAGCCCAGGTGCCATATTTCTAAGCACCTCTCATTGTACATTTTCGCACAAAGATTAATAAAATGGCTCAATTGATTTTGGCTTCATTTACTGTGTCTTAATGTCATTTTCTATTTTTCTGTAGTTTTTAGTCTTGTGTGCTTTGTATTACTGTTTGTTCCCAATTTGGGTATTAAATTGGTATCAGAGCTCATAGACTTGGCTCAGCCTGTGGAGCACGCAGTCTATGACACCAAAGAATAGGAAAAACATCACATACCAGAGGCAGAGATACAAAAGCAGAGAAATGAGGCTCGCGATCACACTCGTCTAGGCTGACAACGTTACGGTGGTAGAAGAAAGAGGAAAGACACCTACGATAGAGGAAAGAGATGAGCGGAGGGAGTTTGCTCAACTCCTTCTGAAATTTGTACAAGACCTCACTAAGAGGATTGAGGAGATGGGGCAGAAGATTGGTGGAGACAATTAGCAGAAGGGGATTCAAGGGGAATTCAAAAACGGAGAAGGATCTGACACTTCACATCATCCACCCAGTACTAACATTGCGCAATAGGTGGTGCCACACACTCCACCACGCTCTACCATCCTCACATTTCTGGCTTCGGGAGCAGGAGCAGGAGGCATGCAAGAGACAAAGGTGGCTCACTACAAAGATTATTTCGCGGAGTATTAGTCCTATAGGCCAGAGTTTGGAGGTGATCTCACCTTCAATGAGTTATGTCAGCTGAAGAACAACAACAGACTGAGGGGCCAAACTAGAGGAGGAGGGTACATGCAGGCCAATGATCTGCAACAAACCGTGGGCAGACTTTTTCTGCCAACTTTTGATGGGTCATCAAAATGTTCAGTCAAAGCTTGGGTGGAGAAGCTAGACATCTATTTCTAGCTTAACCAGATGACATAGGTAGAGGCCATCAAGTTGGCTGCGCTGCATCCTAGAGGAAGAAGCCCATGACTGGTGGTTTCATGGGATTACCACGCTGGGTCACTCAAGAGTGACAACGTATGATGACTTTACCAGGAGGGTATTGGAGAGATTTGATCGAAAGGATCCGGAGGAGCATTTCGTGGAGTTGACCAAAACAATCAGTAAACCCGAAGACCTACATCTCAGAATTCCTGAGACTCTTGGTGATGGTTCAAGATTTGTAGGAACCAAGGAGGATTTACATGTTCCTAGATGGCCTGAGAGAGCCTTTGCATGGGCTAGCGTGGTCTACTCCGTGCACTATGCCGCAGGACGCAGCTGTGAGGACTAGAGATATACATGATGCACTACCTAGGACAAGGGCCCCCATACCTAATAGACCGACTTTCCAGCAGAGGGAGGAAAACGAAAGCTCCACCCTCGAGAGGGAACTAGGGCCGAGGGCCATTGGATGATGAGACCGAGAGGGATCTGAGGTAGAAGAAGCTCTGCTTCATCTGCCAGGACCCATGGGCATCAGTTCATAGGTGTGTCGGAGGGAAGGCACACTACATTGAGGTTTTCTCCGACAGTGATGTGGAAGAGGAGACCTTCTTTGAGATGGGAGGAGATACCAACACAAGAGAACCAAGGGAGAACCCTCCACCACCACCTCCTCTAGCAGTAGGAGGATAAGCGTTTGTAGCTACCGAAGGGGTCCTTCCATCTTTGCAAGGGGTACACCCAAGTACCTAACACAGAGGGTCTGGGGGAAAGTTCAGTGACATTGTGTTTCGGTGCTAGTAGACAATGGGGCTACACACAACTTCATTGATACCCAGATGGTGCAGAGAAGGGGCATACAGACAGAGAGCTTTTATGGGTCTTCTGTGCTAGTTCCAATGGCCAGGACCATGCATTGCATGCATTATGTCCCAACATTGATGGTGAACATGGGAACCTACTCATTGATATACCCTTTTTTTGTGGTCGATATTTCGGACACCAACATGGTGTTGGGGGTTCAGCGGCTAATCACCCTTGGTATTCACTACTGATTGGCAGATAATGGAGATGGAGTTTGTGGATAAGAAGAGTGGGAAACATGTGATGCTCAGTGGCATGCATACATATCCCCTTCAAACAGTTTTTGCGCACAGGATGGAGGCAAACTTCCGGCGGGGAGACATAGAGTGGGCAGTTGAGCTGAGGATCTCAGATGCATGTGTTTTCGGCCAACCCACGCACATATATCTAGACTCTCCTAGACCGTTACTCTACCTTTTTTGGGGACATCCCACCAGGGCAGTCGCCTAACAGGGGATTTGAGCATGCTATCGAGTTGGAGCACGACATTCAAGCAGTGATCACCACCCCCTACAGGCATCCCATTGCCTGTAGGGACAAGATTGAGAGAGCTATCCATGAGCCCCTGGCATTGGGGCGCATCAAGCCCAACACAAGTCATTTCGCTTCTTTAGTCATTCTGGTGAAGAAGGATGGGACGCTGCGGATGTGAATAGACTACAGGACCCTGAATAAGAAGACTATGAAGAACTGCTACCCTGTACCGATGATCGATGAGTTGATGGATGAGCTGAGGGGAGCAAAGTTCTTCTCCAAGATTGATCTAAGGTATGGGTACCATCAGATCTGGGTGAGGGACAAGGATGTCCCCAAGACTATGTTTCGATGTCATTATGGCCACTTCGAGTTCTTTGTGATGCCCTTCGAGCTGACCAATGCTCCGGCTATCTTCCAATCTTGCATGGACCACATCTTCTGTGTTCAACTGAGGAAGTTTGTGCTGGTGTTCTTTGACGATATCCCGATATACAACTGCACATGGGAGGAGCACTTACAACACATAGAGATAGTGTTGCTTATCCTGGAGGAGTAGCAGTTCTACGCCAAACTGTCCAAGTGCGAGTTTGGTTTGACATAGATTCTCTATTTGGGGCATATCATTGGAGTGGATGGAGTGAGAGTCCACGAGGAGAATATTAGGGTCATTCGAGATTGGCCAGAGCTGAAGAATGTGACAGAAGTTTGGGGGTTTGTGGGTATCTGTACCTACTATAGGAAGTTCGTCAAGGGATTCTCGCAGCTGGCAACACCCCTCATAGATCTCACCAAAAAGGGGACTTTTAGTTGGACCGAGATTGCGCAGAGGGCTTTTGACAGGCTCAAGGAGGTGATGAGCAACTGTCTGGTGCTAGATGTGCTTGACTTCACATAGCTATTTGTGCTGGAGTGTGATGCTTCAAGGGAAGGAGTAGGCGCAATACCAATGCAGGGAGGGCACCCCATAACTTTTGAGAGTTGGAAGCTATTGCTGCATGAGAGACTATATTCGATATATGATAAGGAGATTCTATCCATCATGCATGCGTTGGCTAAGTTCTAACAATTCCTAGTGGGGAACAGGTTCCGGGTGAGGACCGATCACAACAACCTTAGATTTTTCCTTGAGCGGAAGCAGCTGCAGGAGAGGCAGCAGAAATGAGCCAGCAAGATCCAGGCATACAAATTTGACATTAAGTATGTCAAAGGGAAGAACAACGTGGTAGCCAATGCGTTGTCCCAGAGACCAACATCCCTCTCCTTGATGAAAATTGACGCAAATTGGAGGGCGCAGTTGCTGGTGGAGTACTCCAAAGATCAGTTTGCATGTGAGGTGTTGGATGTGCATGTGACATATGATTGGTACCGGGTGATGGATGAGTTCATTTATTATCGTGACCAAATCTTTTTGACAACCAAATCCATGTTAAGGGAGAAGATCTTGCAGGGAACACATGAATATCCACTTTTAGGGCACCAGGGGTTCATAAAATCATACAGGGCCATCAGAGAGAGGTTCACCTGGAAGGGCCTCAAGGAGGACGTAATCGGGCATGTCAGGGAGTGCGTAGTTTGCGAGAGGAACAAGGGGGAGCTGAACCATCCGACGGGGTTATTGCAGCCACTTCCCATTCTAGAGGGGAAATGGGAAATCGTCTCTATGGATTTTATGACAGGGCTGCCCATGGTACAGGGAAAAGATTGCATCTTCGTTGTTATTGACCGGTTAACAAAGTATGCCCACTTCTTTTCCATTTCAGCTCGGTACATGACCTCACAAGTAGTCGAGCTATTTTTCAGGGACATCTTTCGACTACATGGTCTCCCAAAAACCATAGTTAGTGACAAGGACATCAAATTCATGGGAGGATTCTGGCAGGAGTTGTTTTGTTTGGTGGGCACAGAATTAACACTGAGCACGAGCTAACACCCATAGACATATGGGTAGACGGAGATAGTGATCAAGTGGCTGGAAGGATACTTGTGAAACTATGTCACAGGGCAGTGGAAGCCCTGAATGCGTTGGTTGTAGTTGGGGGAGTATTGCTACAACACCACCTTCCACATGTCTATTAGTATGTCCCATTTTCCTGATTTATACAATTATGGCACATTATCTTTTGTTGATGCTATGTTTGGGGCATGCAAGGCCCCTAGAGCCAAATATTGGATCCAAGAGAGCCAGGACATCCTCAGAGCTCTCAACAATAACTTGAGGACGACACAAAATCAACAAAAAACATATGCAAACATAGGCTGTGTAGAGAGATAGTTTGAGGTGGGTGACTTAGTGTATCTTCGGCTTCAGCTATACAGACAGTCCACACTAAAGTAGAAGGCAGTTGAAAAGCTCAAGCAGTGCTTCTATGGGCCATACAAAGTTATTCGAGGGGTTGGAGAGGTGGCGTATGAGTTGGAGTTGCCACAGGGGAGCCGAATTCATAACATATTCCATGTATCATGCCTGAAGAAGGCTTTGGGACAACAAGTGACAACTGTTACGGAGCTCCCTCCTACAGATGATGAGGGGCATTTGGTGCTACAACTTGAGGCCATCCTAGATACTAGGGAGAGACATTTGAGGCATAGGGTGGTGAAGGAGTATTTGATCAGGTGGAGGAACCTTCCAGATGAGGATGCCACTTGGAAGGGGGAGAAGATCCTTCAACATCCTTATTTTCAGTTACTTGAGGACAAACAACATTTTGGCGAGGAGGATTGTAATATTCCAAATTAGCAGTCAACTAAGTGGAATATTAATTTTGATTAAGTTTTCCTTTTTCTAATGTTCATTAGAAATAAAGTGGGACAGGGGGCCCACAAATAAAACTATGCAACTAAAGTGCTTTCCTTAAGTCACTAGAGGCAAATATTGAGGCTAAAGTGGGGTCCATGTGCCCACCCACATGAATGGAGCAGTGTCCTAGTGGCAGCGTAGGAGAGGCAGCGCAGTGAGCAGCACATAGATAGGTCAGAGGAGGGGCATTGCAGTCCATGTGGGCCCAAGGGAACGCTGGAGGCTCAACTTGGACAAAAGAGGGTGAGAGCAACTCATTCCTAATTCGTTCATCCATCTATTTTCTGTCTGATTGACTGTAGCACGCTTGAGTTGTTTAGCTAAGTCTGCAGTGTTGTTTAGCACAAATATTTTCGAGCGGAGATCTTAGCCTCTACCTCGAGGGACTTTGAGTGCCCATTTAGGAGAGGAGTCCTAGCCAATTTGAGAGCAGATTGTAGAGCCATACTAGCAGGAGTTACGCATTCCTCCAGGGCAGCATAGAGGTTGCAGAGACAGTGTAGGGATTGTGCAGTTTAGTTGAGAGAAAATGTCGAGAAGTAGGGGAGGATTGAAGCTTCAACCGGAGGATTTGGAGGGGAGGCTAGCCACCTCCTACCAGGGATTCCAACAGAGTTTTGAGGGAACTTTTCCAACAATTCATCCAGGAGACTGATTTCCTCAGCAGAGCAGCATGCCAAGCCCAAGGGGGCTATTTTATGGGGTCAGAGTTTCTAGAAACCCTTTGCGAGTTTTTGTTGGTCTTGTGAGTATAGCCAGAGGTTCAAAGCCCAAAATTTTCTAAGCATAGGAGCAGGCCCAAGTCACAGTCCAATTCCAGCCAACAACAATAGTTCCAGCACTGACGACGTAGAGAGGGAGCCATGCAGAGCAGTATTTATAGCAGTGTTTTTGTGCGGGTTTGAGCTATACTTCAGCCTGTCTTATGTAGGCCCAGGTGCCATCTTTCTGAGCACCTCTCATTGTACTCTTTCCCACAGAGATTAATAAAATGGCTCAGATGATTATGGCTTCATTTACTGTGTCTTAATGTCATTTTCTATTTTTCCGTAGTTTTTAGTCTTGCGTGCTTTGTATTACTGTTTGTTCCCAATTTGGGATATTACAGATAATTACTCCTAGACTCTTGATGTTTCTTTGTACAAATCTTACTATTATGATTATTTTTTTGATCATTGCTTATACCTCCTACATGATATTTTGAGTACCTGGATGTTTTTAACCTTCTTGATGAGATGTGATAAGTGAATCCCTCTTGAGGATCTTTTGAAATGCATGAAAGATATCTAAATTTGGAAGAGAGGCACCTGATGAAAAATGTGACAAGCTGCCTATGTGAAGGTGCACAGGTAATACCACAAGGTATACATGTTATATTGTATTTCAACTATAACATTAGATGGTTAGGTAAGCCCTATGGTATGTTGAGAATGCCCCCATCGTAAATGGCTCATGCATGCATATGAAAGTGTTTGGGATTTATGTTTCTTATGATGAAATGGTGCACCTTGTATTAAACATTTTGATCATCTTCTTGATTCTGCGAGGCTACTTATTGTTGATCTTGGATATAATGGCACATCTTGATGTTTGGCTAACATCTATTGTTTTGAGACCCTGATCCTGACTCTAGTAAATGGTACTATTGACTCCTGATATGCATAAGACCTGTTGGATCTATTGTAGAAGGTTACCTCATTGACATGGTATTGATAATGCTTGTGATAACCATGATGAAAGCTCATATTAGAGGAAATTTTAGTTTAAAAGTGCCTATGAAAATTTCACGTAATTTTCATGCCATAATATGTAAGCCAATCAAAATCCTTTAAATTTAAAAAGAAGTACAAGTAAATATTTTGGAGGGAAAACTAGAAACTATTTTTTTTTAATTGTATTTTTTGGCTTATCTCCTTATAGGTTTACTCAAATTTCAAGTGTAAACACTCGTTGGATGCAGAATTAAATTTTGCATCCAACGATTACCATCATGCATACTTTTTGAGAAGACCCATGTTGATAAAAATCGAAGATACATTAAATTTTTTTGCATCCAACGAGTACCCATCATGCATAATTTTGAGAAGACCCACGTTGATAAAAATTGAAGATACAGGTAAATTGAAGATACATTGAAGATCAACGTGGGTCTTCTCAAAAGTATGCATGATGGGTACTGGTTGGATGCGAAATTTAATTCTGCATCCAACGAGTGTCTACACTTGAAATTTGAGTAAACCTATAAGGAGATAAGCCAAAATACAATTAAATAAATAGTTTTATTCTTTTTCCCTCCAAAATTCACAACTCTTATTTTATTATTTTAATTACTATTTTATTATTTTTCCTTAGGAGGACACTTTTGGGCTGAATTTTCCTCTAATGTGAAAAAATAGATTGCACTTTGTTGGTTTATTGAATAACCTAACTTGATTCTATTGATCATGAAAAACATGGTAGTGATGACCATGATTGTGAAAATTCCAAGTCCTAGATTTGGAATCCTACTACAACAAACTGAATTATTTTCGCCTACTTGTAAATTACATTAACAAGTTATTTGTAGTTTTTTTTCTGTAAATACTGAAGGAATTACTGAAGTAACCTTCACTCAATTAATATGCGAAACAAGGAACTGAGAACAATAAAAACATCACACAAGATATTGTTGTTTTTGGACAAATGTTCTCGGAAAAACACAATGCAAGAAAACTGGTGCAGCAGATCTGAGGGTTTTGTTTTTAAACAACAATTATATCTAAATACAATCTCTGGATGCCTTGCCGGCTATCCTGTACAAAGAATATCACTTGGCAGAAGAAAGACAAATTGTGATATTACCTCACTCTGCAAGTCCTGACTGATTCGGTAGCTGAACTAACGAAACCCCATCACCCTCTGCGCTACCTCTGCATAGTAATTCGGTAGGCCTGCGTGGGGACCTATGATGGACTGCGTGACCTCCTCTACAGAGCCTTTCAGCCCTCATAAATCTCAATTCCAGCCCTCCTGGCTCAAAACTTTGATCTCCCAGTTGAAACTCAGACTTCTGCTCGAAATACTACGCTGCCTCTGTGTGTGGCTTTCGTGGCCATATGTCACCCTCTTTAGGCACTACGCTGCTTCCTCTACGTCTTTCTTTGCCTCTCTGCTGAGTATTCTTGGCCCAAAGAAGATCCTCTGGCCAAAACTGTCTTTTCCCCTCAACTGCGTGAGAATCTCTCGAGCAAAGTTTTCCTCTGAGCACTGCTCACTTCAGAAAATTTGATCTCTTGATCTCTCCCTGTAACTTTCCAAATGGCCCTCAAGTCTTCTTTATAGTCTTCTCGTTGAGACTTCAAAGACCGAGATTAAATTTCCAATCAACTGCTAAGATTACATTTTGACTTGATCTGCTCTTTCTTGAACATTCACACCCATATCTTATTAATTCAGTTTAATTATTTTATTTTCCTAAGTTTAGACTTAGGGTCACTTTAAATAATTAATTTTCTTATTAAAAATACAATCCGGGTGGAATTTCCCCAAACAATTTCTGGGTTATCTGGAACATATGCGTCTAAGCCTCTCCACAAAGTTTGAGACTTAGAGTACATCTGATGCTACCCTAAATCAACACTCCCTTTGAGTGAGGAATGTGCTCTAACAAATATGCCTTGCTACACATTGATCTGACTCTGAAGCATCTCTCTTTGTGTTGTTGATGGCTGACATGCTTCCCACTAACTACTGTGTTGCTACTGCAATTTTATTGCTGCTGACCCTGCCACGATCAACATTGCATCCATATTGCAACTCCCTCTTGAACGCTGCATCTGCTGCTAGCACTGCCACTGCTAACTCTGCACTGCAACTGAGTTGTTGAGAGAAGCAACTGAAAAGCATCCAAAATCTGAACAAGTGTTCAGGATGCATCTCGATGCTGAAACTCTAATTGTTGCTAGTTCCATAATGTGCCTCTGAATCACTGCATCACTATTGCTTTGCACTATGCCTTTTTGCAATGTTGCAACTTTGCATTCCGCTGCTCAGATTTAGCGCTCTAGCTATTGCATCTGTCGCTCCAACACTCCTTTGCACAACTGAAACTCCTACAGCCTGCTACTATGACATTTGGGCACCCGTATCAAGGTCATGAACCAAGAGGTGGACTCCTCAAGGATCTTGCCCAATTGAAGTTCTTGCGAATTTACAACTTAATATCACCCCATTTCCCTCTTGGAGATGCGTGGGCGCTCATGGCATACTCATCCTCCTCGATTTTTGTGGATGCAACCTTCAGATTATGCTTCTTGTCCCTGTCCTTTTTCTTCAAAGGACACTGGGTCGTGTAGTGACCAAGTTCACCACACCTGAAGCACTTTTATCTTCAAGTTGTCCTTCTTCTGTTTTCGCTGCTCCTGCTGCCCCTTGGATGCAAGGGCTACATTTTCCTCCTCCTTCGTATTCGAACCACTGCTACCGTTGCCATCAAGTTTACACTTGATTAGGTCCCTCCTTAGCTCTTCTTTCTGAAGAGCAGCCCACATCTCTTCCCAGCCTGGCAAGGTTTCTCTGCCCAGGATGCCTTGGACAAAAACCTGCCATTCCTCAGTGATTGTGTTAAGATCTAGTCTCACCATTGCTGTAGGAGAAGGGGTGGACCCCACGACCGCTATTTGATCATGAGTTTCCTGAAGCCTAGTCAGGAACAAAACAATTCGCTTCCCTTTCTGCGTCTGCACCATCCTCAGTTTTTTCTCTAAGTACATCTTCCGTTGCTTGGAAGATTCTTCATACAACGCTGCCAAGGCTTCCCACATCTTCCTATCTATGTCCTTGCCGACTATGTGGGACACTATGTGATCTTTGACTCCATATAGGAGCAACCTTTTAGCCTTCACCATATCAAAATTGTACTTCTTCAGTGGATCTGGATCTGCAGGGACAACTACCATACTTGTGAAGAAAAGTTTGAGATCATATTCATCTAGAAGGCATGTAATTCTCACCTTCTAGATTACATAGTTTGAGGCTCCCTCCAACTGGCCCTGATCTCGAAGCCCATGAGTTGCCATTTCTACCAAAAATAAAATGTCGAATTTGCTCCCTTTCTTCCCCCTATGCATAATACTGGACTAGCTTACGCACTCCTTGCTGGAGCTTGTAGATTTGCCACCCAAATCTGCTACTCATATCACAAAAAATGGAATTCCCCAGCTAGGAACTCCACGAGGAAGACAATTAACACTGTTACCGATGAAATAGGTAACCTGACCTCAAAACGGGAACTCTAGCTCAAAAAGACTCAAAAAACATGAAAAAACACCCCAAAAACAAAAAAAGTGTATTCCAAAACGCACTTGGTTTTTTTTTTAAGGTCAAATTTCAACATTTTATAAAATTATGTTAAAAACAAAATTGTTTCTTGAAAAAATGATTGAAAAAACACCCTCAAAACAAAACCAGTTGATGCTGCAATAACAAAAAAAAAAAAGTGTCATATTTTTGACATTTTAAAAAATAGAAATAACATTTTTTAATTTTTAAAATTCAAACATTAAAAAAAACCTAAAATTTAAGAAAAAAATAAAAACATTTTAAAGCTTAAAATTTAAAAATATATAGGAATAAAAAAATAAAAATAAAAACAAAATAAAAATTTTAATTCAAACATTACAAAAAAACCTAAAATTTAAGAAAAAAAATAATAATAAAAAGTAGTAAAAAAAAATTAAAGATTAAAATTTCAAAATATATAGAAATAAAAAAATAAAAATAAAAATATTAAATTTAAAAAAAAAAAGTTAAAAAAAGAAAGAAATTATAAAAAATAAAATATAGAAATTAAATTTAAAAAAGAAAATGAAAATGTTTATTAAATTAAAATAACTAAATAAATAAATTTTAAAATAAAAAATTAAATTTAAAAAAATATATTGAAAAAAAAAAAAAACATTATTGAAATTAAAAGTAAAAAAAATGAAATATTAATTAAAAATAAAAAATGAAAAATAAAATACAACAAAAATATGAAATTAAAAAATATATGTATATAAAAACAAATAGATTTTAAAAAATAAATTAAATTTAAATTATAAAAAATAAAATATATATATATATATATATATATATATATATATATATATATATATTATATATATATGAACTTAAATTAAAAATATATATATTAAATTTTAATATTAAAATTTAAAAAAAAAAAATATTAAATTTTAATAAATAAATGAATAAAAAAATAAATTTTTTAAATATAAAAAATAAAAAAAAAAAAATATTGTTAAAATAAAAAGTTAAAAATTTTAAAAATCAATTAAAAATTGAAAAAATAAATTAAATAAAATATATTAAATAAAAAATAAAATAAAAAACATAATTAATTTGAAAATATTAAGTTTAATTAAAAAAATATAATTTTAAATACACAATTTTAATTGAAATTAAAAAAATATAAAATTTTATGTAATTAAAATAATAATAATAAAAAAAAATTAAAAAAAAATATTAAATTCAAATAAATTTAAAAAATATATAAAATTTATAAATTTGAAAAAAATTAAATGAAAAAACTAAACGTAAAATTTAAAATAAACAAAAATTAAAAAAAAAAAAAAAACAATTAAATAAAAAAAAATACAAAATTTAATAAAAATTATTAACAAAATTTAAAAAAAATTAAAAAAAAAAAATGAATAAAATTAAAAAAATTAAATTTAAAATATAAAAATTAAATTAAAAAAAATAATTTTAAATTTTTGAATTTAAAAAAAAAATTAAAAAAAAATTAAAAAAAAATATAATCAATTAAAAATAAAAAAATTAAAAAATAAATTTTTAAAATTGGTGCAATTAAAAAATAAATAAAGTAAATCGGGCCGGGCCGGGAATCGCCCTAAAAGGCCGCGCCTGCCCGCCTCAGGAATCCCCTCACGGACGGAGGCCCCGAATCAAGAATCGGGCCCTCCCGGGAGGGCGATTCCCGGAACTCCAGAGGCGCCCCGGGCGCCTCGGGACCTCCGCCGGCAATTCGGCCACCGCGGGACGATTACAATGCCCCCTTTAATTGGCCTCCGGCCATTGGGGGAGGCGTTCCGGTACCACGTATAAAAATTATTATTTTTAATTGATTTTTTTTTTTTTTTAAAATTGATTTTTATTTTTTATTTTTATTTTTTTTTTTTTTTAAATTTAATATTTTAGATTAATTATTTTTTAAAATTTAAAATTTATTTATTAAAATTTATTAAATTTTAATTTAATTTAATTTTTTTTTTAATTTTTTAGTTTATTTAGTTTTTCATTTTTAAAATTTATAAATTGTTTCATTTAAAAAAAAACACTAAATTTATGGATATTTGTTTTTAATTATTTCCGTGGTTTTTTTCATTTTTTTTTGTTTTTTAATGATAGTTTTTTTTTTTTTTTAATTCTTTTATTTTAATTTTTTTTTCAATTTTAAATTTTGTTTTTTTTTTTAATTTGTTTTTTTTGTTAATTTTAAAATTTGCATTTTTTTTCTTATTATTATTATTTTTTAAATTTAATTTTTTCTTTTTTTGTATTTTATTTTTTTTATCTAAATTTTAATTTTATAATTTAAATTATTTTTAAATTTTCTATTTAAATTTTTTTTTTTTTAATTATATGGTTTTTTTTAGTAACTTAGAAAAAAAATGTTTTTGATGTTTTTTATTTTTATTTTTTTGGTTAATTTTTGTTTTTTTTCTTTAAATTATGTGTTTTTTTTCAAATTTTGTCATTTCTTTTGATATAATTTTCGAATATTTTGTTTTTTTTTTAAATTTATTTTTCTTTAAATTTTTTATTTTTATGAGTTAATTTTGTTTTTTTTTTAACGTTTTTATTGGTTTTTTTTATTGTTTATATATATATATATATTTTATCTAAGTTTTGTGTTTTATTATCAACATGAAATCACCACTCTAAAAAAAAAGGTTGATGCTGCATCAATATGTTTCAAAATTATCATGAAAATCACCCTTCAAAAAAAAAAGTTGATGCTGCATCAATACATTTCAAAATTAGCATGAAAATCACTAACACTTCAAAACAAATATTCATACTTCATAAATAAAAATATTAGTGTCAAAAATGTGCTAAAAAAAAAAAAGGTGATTCTGCATCACCACTGTTCAAAATCGGGTGTTTTTTATGCTACCAAAAAAAATTAGGTAACAGTGCGGTTACCTATTTCATCGGTAACAGTGTTAATTCCCTCACTATGCTTCTTCTTTATCTTCTGACGACCTTCTGCCCAACAAAAATTTTCCTGCAGAAAAACTGCGTCCCACCAGCTCTGCACTGAGGTTCTGTGTTGCTCCCTCTGGCTTGAAAAAATCTCGATTTGGATGTCCTACCTCTCTGTCGACTCACTCAGAGAGAGACTTTCTGCGAAATTTCATCCCTTCTTGCCTGGAATGTGCAATCCCTCTGGGGATTCGAACTGATGCTTTTTGCTTTTATTCAGCCTCTAGCTTAGCACTAGCTCTTCTCTTCCTGTTTCACCTGCAATGCTCTAATACCATGTGAAAATTCCAAGTCCTAGATCTGGCATCCTACTGCAGACAATTGAATTAACCTCACCTACTTGTAAATTAAATTAACAAGTTGTTTGCAGATTTCTTCTATAAATAATGAAGCAATTATTGAAGAAACCTTCACTTAATCAATATGCGAAACAAGGAACTGATCAAAAGAAAAACATCACAGAGGACACCATTGATTTTGGACAAATGTGCCTGGAAAATCCAATGCGGGAAAATCAGTGCAATAGATCTGGGGGTTTTATTATGAAGCAACAGTTATATCTGAATACAATCTCTCGATGCCTTGCTGGCTATCCAGTACAAATAATATCACTTGGTAGGGGAAAGAAAAGTTGTGAGATTACCTCACTCTGCAAGTCTCGGTTGATCCGGTAGCTAAATTGGCGAAACTCCAACACCCTTTGTGCTGCCTTTGCATAGAAATTTCATAGGCCTACGTGGAGACCTCTGATGGACTGCGTCACATCCTCTGCTGAATCGTTCAACCCTCAGAAATCTCAATTCCCTCCCTCCGGACTCAAAACTCCGATCCCCTAGCTGAAACTTGGACTTCTGCTCGAAATACTGCGTTGCCTTTGCGTGTGGCCTTCGTGGCCCTACATCACCCTCTTTGGGTAATGTGTTGATTCCTCTACGTATTTCTTTGCCTCTTTGCTGAGTATTCTTGGCCCCGAAGAAGATCCTTTGACCAAAACTGTCTCTGCCCCTGAACTACATGAGAATCTCTCAATCAAAGTTTCCTCTAAGCACTCCTCACTTCAGAAAATTCGATCTCTTGATCTCTCGGTGTATTTTTCCAAATGAACCTTAAGTCTTCTTTATAGTCTTCTCGTTGAGACTTCAACGACTGAGATTAGATCTCCAATCAACGACTAAGATTACATTTTGACTTGATATTTTCTTTCTAAAACATTCACACCCATATCTTATTAATTCACTTTAATTATTCTATTTTCCTAAGTTTAGACTTAGGTTCACCTTAAAATAATTAATTTTCTTAATAAAATACAATCTGGATGGAATTTCCCCAAACAATTTCTGGGTTATCTGGAATACACGTGTCTAAGCCTCTTCTCAAAGTTTGAGACTTAGAGCACATCCGATGCTACTCCAAATCAACAATGATGAGATTGATGTTCTAGGTCTCTTATTACCTGTGGTTATTACATATGGTGAAATTAAATTCTCTAACTTGATGTATTGTTATTGAGTTCATAAGATTGTGTTAACACATCTGCCTGCTACCCTGATCTTTCAAATCTAACCCTTGATGAAAGAATGATGACATGATGTTGATAATCATGATAGATATGTGTTTATGATCTAACAAATCTGCCATAATTGCATGATTCCAGTAAAGTTAGGTTAATGACATGAATGAAAATGAAATTACATGCTCTTCTATGATTTATGGGTGTTTTCCATTGTTGATCTATAATAGAGGTTTGAGCCTCACTCACACAAAGGAAGGCCCATAGATGCGACTATGGTTGATAGACAAAGAATTAAAGTTTTGTACACAGGGGATCTCTGACATGTCTTGCCATTGTAAATTGATTTCTGAAGTTGCCAGGTTAAATTGCTGATCAAAGTAAATAAAAGGATTGAGCATGAAATCAGATGGTGACCTGGAAGATGTCAGTTTTGCAGATGTGTTGCAGATATCAGTAAGATTTGTCAGTGGGAAAAGGTCATATGTTTGAATCGAACTTGTGTTTGCAAGTGACCGAGACATTCATATGAATATGTCATTATGTTTGAAGATTGTGCTACATGTTTTGACTGATTGATACATATGAACTGTATTTGGAACTTTGACATGATGTTTTATTGATGATCGAGACATGTCTTTGGATTATATATCTCTCTATTTGGACTTCATTTATTTATTGTTGATTTTGCCTGATGACAATGCTATGTGGGCATAGTGACCTTCAGTGTCTTATGTGAGTATTCAGAATTATGGTTCTGTATTGGCCTCCTTGTTCCTAGCAAAATGGTTGTTGTGATTCAGTATGAAGATGGAACCCGCATGCTTAACCTTGATGTATGCACTTGCATCTAGTGACGGAAATGGCTTGTAATAACATGTTAAATGACATACTTGATGGCTTGACGGTAAATGAAGTCAAGTCTTGATATGAGCTCTACCTGTCATTGGTTGAAAGAATTGATACTATGATATCAATGTCTTTGATAATAGTTTTTAAACTCTGATGAGATGATTTTTTTGACACAACATTGATTTATGTAAGGATGAGTATGTTGGCTTGGTAAGACATTATGCTTACCGAGAGCATTGTGTGATGTAAGCTCCCCGATTCAGATTCGTCCATACTTTACTGTTATCTGATGAAGTTAGGATAATGAGTTCCAAGGTATGGCCTTGATTTTGATTATGGCTTTGGTTTTACATACTGATAGTCTACCCTTGATAGGTGATGAGCCTCTGACGATCTAAGTAAGAGGGAGATGGCTTATGAATCTCGTAATAATGTATCATGGCATGATGGATTGATTTCTGAAATTTGGGAAAGAAATCCTATATTGCAAATCTTTTGATAAAATGTCTTTGTGTAATGGAAATGTAAATCTTTGGGCTTTCTAGGTTAAATTTCAAAAGTTGTTGAACTTGACATGACATCTGATAGTCGATTGAAACATTGATGTTATGTTTTGAACATCCATCTGCATATGATGTGTGTTTATAGAACATGATTAAGTTCATGATTGAGGTGCTTCATTCAGAATTTCCACCAAACATCTTTTTGAAATATCTGCATGAAACTCTATATTTTAAAAGGTTGAGATATTTCTCCCATGATATGTAGCTGCATGAATGAACTAATGATGTTTGGGATTATTATTGATGAACACATTTGGATGTTGCCTTAATAAGAGATCTGCCATGATATCTTGGATGAGAGGTACATAGCAAGACCGAGGTCAGGTACAATGTTGCTAGCATGGCTAACTGTGAGGAAAGATGTAGAAGCTCCTTAGAGAGCCATCTGAGCATGATCTGGATAAGACATGGATACATTGTGATGACAACAAATTCCATATACATATAGTTGTGACTGTGATTTCTCCATTCATTGAGACAGTGCAATTGTTCGAGACAAGCTTAGGCTTGTGATTGACACCTCCATGAGAGGGAGGATGATTATGGTATCCATGTATGATTGACACCTCCATGAGAGGGAGGATTATTATGGTATCTTGTTGTGATTTACATGATTATGTATGTTCTAACATAACAGTTGATTTGATGTCCTGTATGAAAAAGAATCAACTGTTATTGAGACAAACAGATGTCAGATATGAGTATGATGAGAGCAACGCTGATTGAGGACACTGAGCAAACTCTTCCTCTCTGTCTGAGCTCCCAAGATGAGGAATTGAGATGGAGGGCTCCTGGGGTTGAGGGAACTTTGGACAATAGGGTATGACCCCTATATATTACCCATAAGGTTAGATATGCTTCTCCCCTATCTTCATAAGGTCGGAGAATGCTGCTCCCATGATTGGTCTTTGCAGAGTATACCCCAGTTGGCATCATACCCACACGCAGGGCTTGTTGGGAATATTGCTCCTTGTTTGGCCAATGAGTTGAGAGTCTACTTGGGGTGTACAACCTAAGTCGATTATGATGTAGGTGTTCCACCACATGACTATTCAGGGTCATCGATGGGAAGATAACCAGGGTTCAGATAACCCTATGCGCTTCCAGGTTTAGATTGATCTCGTTGATGCGATACCAGGGTCGAGATGGACTCCCCTACGTGGATGGATATCCTATTGCTAAATATGGGGTTGTAGAGGTATAACTCCCCCATGAGATTTCGGGTCGATGTGTACTCCTCGATGCGGTTACAGGTTGAGGTGCGCTCCTTGACGATATGCTCTCCGATGATGATTGATGATGGTATCACTAGTAGTAGCTCACTGGCAGAGATTCCGAATGATAGCCTGATGGATGAAGGGGATGGTAGCCTATGTGAAAATTTCTAAATGTTACTATTATGCAAAAATCTACTATTAGATTTGGTTATGCTCCTCCTACTTAATTAAGTTATTAACTGAATAATTCAGATTATTATCGAAGAAAAACACATAACAGACTTTCACCAATTCAGATCTAGAAAAGGTTCATGCACACATAGAAAAAGTGACATAGTTATTTTATGGACAAATAGTCCCCAGAAAAACCCAATGTAGGAAAATCGGTCTGTGGCTGCTCGAGGGTTATATTATTAAGAGTATTTTAGAATACAACAAATCTGGGTTCTAGATCTAGAAAAACCGAAAGAGAAAAATATAGATCTGCAACTCACCGACTGTTCTAAAGCCAAAATATTAACTAATCCACACCCTCAAACGAGATTTACAGGACTCAGCCAAAATTAGGCCCTAGAAACCCCAGCACTGCCACTGAAGCCCTTGCGTCAGCCTCTGCAGCCCCTGCGTCCCTCAGTGTTGGCCTAGAAAGGGCTGCGCTACCCCAAACTGGGTGGCGTAGTCCCTATGCTGCCCCTAAGGGTCTATGCGTAACCTCTGAGGGTTTCTAGCTGCCTTACGTTGCCCTGGGAGAGACTGCACAACAGTTGCGTAGCTGAAGCTGCCCCTGCGCTGCGCAACTGCTGCCCTCTTGCTGCTGATGCCCGTGCTTCTCTGTGCTGCCTTTTTGAAGCTTCTCTCTGTCTCTTGCTGATTCTAGACACTGGGATCAAATCATCCCCTTTGTCTAAACTCCCATCTCTACATCTGAACCACTTCTGAGTATTCTTAGCAAACCCTGCCCTAGAATCTCAGCTTAGCTTCAATGCTCTGCCTCTGTGTGTCTTTACAAATGACTCCAAGCCTTTCCTCTATACTTTTCTCATTGGGAAACCAACAACCATGATCAGATCTTGAATCAATGGCTAAGATTAAAAGAAAGCTTGATCCGTGTGACTTAAGAAAATTTCCTCACATGTTTAATTTAATTAACTTTAATTATTTAATTTTCTTAAATTTAGACTTAGGAAATACACGAAAATAATTAATTGATTAAATATCTCCTAAACCAGATGAAATTTCCCAAATCCCTTTCTGGGTCTTGTAGATCAAGTGTACTCTAGTCCCTCCACAAATTTTGGGAGCTAGAGCAGATCCGATGCTACCCCAAATACACAAAATCTCAACACTCCCTCTTAGCACGGAGTGTGCTCTAGCAATACATCACACCATGCATTATAAGATTTTGGGCACTTGTTCTATGTTGTTGATGCTTGGACTTCTGCCACTCAACTCTGCATTGTTGCTGCCATTATGTACTGCTGCCCATGACACTGTCACCGCCACTGCCACATTTGTATTGCAGCTCCCTCTCAATTTGCTGCATTCGTGTTGCCATATCACTGCCACTGATAACTGCTGCACTGCAACTTTAGTTGTTTGAGAGAAACAACTGAATCTCCTGCCCAATATCTGACAGACAAGTCAGTTGGGCTAAATCCTCATCATTGAAGCTCCATAGGTTGCTGATTTGTACTAACATTTGAAGGATGATGCACAATAACAACTCTGCACTGCGTAAGCAGACTCCCTCTGCACTGCTGAAGTCACATTAGCCCCTTGTGTTGAAATCTCTCACGTTGCTGCTGTGTTGTGCTATTCTCCTGAAACCTCCATGTTGCTACAACTCTTCTTTGCATTGCTGAAGTCACATCAGCCCCTACGCTGCTGCTGCATCTGCACTGCGTTGCACCTCCTAGCCTTCAGATCTGCCTCTGCTTCATCCATGATCTATGCACTCACTGCTCCACTTGTCCCGCTACTGTCTTAAGGCTTCCTTAGCTCAGATGTGATCTAAGAGATGAGCTGCTCAAGGATCCCACCATTATGTCTGTAGCTTCTCTATAGATCCATGTCGCCCCACTTTCGTGGTTCACGAGCGCTCATGGCTGCATCTTCTTTTGACCCATCATCCGCCACAATAGCCTTGGAAGAAGCTTCCTTGTCCTTTTTCTTCTGAAGAAAATTGCTGGAAAAATGTCCTAATTCACCACACTGTAAGCACTTGATATTTGATAGATCCTTCTTCTTCTTTCCCCGTTGCCTCTTTGATGCCAAGGCTGCATCTTCTTCATCTTCCTTCTTCACTTTGCTTGATCCAGAGCTGTACTGCTTCTTGGTGATTCTGCAGATTTCTTCTTGACGCAGAATTGCCCACAAGCTATCCCAATCCGGGAGGTCCGCTCTGCCCAAGATACTTTGGACAAAGGTTTCCTACTCATCTATGACTGCATTGAGAGCAGTCCTAACCATCATCTCATCTTCCACCTTAGCACCCGTTGCAGTCAACCGATATCTGATCGACTGTAATCTGAAGAGGAAATGTTCCATGTCTTCTCCCTTGGTCATCATGAAATACCGCATCTGAGTCTCCACCAACATCTTCCTTTGGCCAAATTTTCCCTCATATAGGGATGTTAAGGCCTTCCTCATCTCATTAGCTGTCTTATTTTCAACTATATGTGGGAAAATATGGTCCTTAATTCCTTCCATGTTAGCCGCTTGGCATGCCCAATAGCTTTATTATGCTTCCTTAGGAGCTTTGCATCAGTCGGTGTGGCTAGAACTTGTTCTGCATGGTCTCTTAGATGATATGCCTCTATGACTATCAGGATCCTAGCCTTCCAAACTGAAAATTTGGATAGGCTATACAATCTATCCTGATCACACAGTCCATGAGGAGCCATCTGCTCCGAAATTTGTCAGAGCTCCCTTTCTCTTTGCTACAGATTTGGATATAATGCCATTGGCAAAACATGCACCTTCTTCTCCCTCTCACAATTGATTTCCCTTCTTGGAAGTATGCTAAATCAACAATGATTCAACTCTCTTTGATCCTCTGTTCAATCTGCAAGTTTCTTTGGCTAGAAACTCTCTGAGAAGATGATCTCCTCCCGATTTTTGTCACTAGTGCTTAGGTTTAAATTATGAAAACTTCAGAAATTTAACGCCACCAACACCACTTGAATTTTTGCAGCTCTGCTTCAGGCTATTCTGGATCTGACAGTTTCAGATTTGCATCACACTGGCTGGCTTTAGACAATCCCAGTGCTGCCTCTGCGCAGGAAGTGTGTGGGCCTACTAGGAGACAACATTAGATTGCGTCACCCTGCCCTTTGCGTAACTCTATTTCTCTGAAAACTGTGCTATCCCTTCAGATCTGCCCCTTTGCTATTGCTGCTGCACTTCCTACTGCTTTCTGCAGCAAGATCCTTCAGTGTTCTGCTGGTGACCCTCCTAGATCTGCAATTTCTCTGATACCATGTGAAAATTTCTAAATGTTACTATTATGCAAAAATCTACTGTTAGATATGGTTATGCTTCTCCTACTTTATTAACTGAATAATTCATAATAATATCGAAGCAACACACATAACAAACTTTCACCAATTTAGATCTAGAAAAGGTTCATGCACACATAGACAAAGTGACACAATGATTTTATGGGCAAATAGTCCCCGAAAAATCCCAATGCGGGAAAACTGGTCTCTGTGATCCAGGTGGATATTGGTGGCCACTTGCCTATTCCACTTGGGGCCCCACTATTGTCTCTTTCAGTGTTTCAGTTTCGGCACAACTTCCTATTTTTAATAGTTTTTTCGAGTCCTGAACTTTCGGAGCCGTTTTGAGGCCCTAAACGACTTTTTTTGGGCATCACGCCTCCGACAAGGATGATTCCGTTCTAGAATTGATATTTGCGGTCAGAAATTGTATTCCTTGGATATATCTTTCTAACGATGTATCATGTGCGTCAAACAAAGATAGTATGCCAAAGTTACGACCTCGGGAAGTTGAAACACCAATTTACCCAAACAGGGCCCATAGTTTTGGCGCTTCATCTCATAGGGTTAGGTTTTTGGATGTTTAGGGTTTTCCATTATTTATCTATAATAAATAGGCCCTCGAGCCTCATTGGAACAAAATTTAGAGGCCTATAGCTACCATATCTCTTCTCAAAGATAAGCTACCAGCGCCCTAGCTAGTTTATTTCTATTATGTCTGTAAGCAAATTTCAGTTCTTTGATATTAATGAAATGAAGTGTTATTTTCGTTGCACCTTTGTATTTATGGTTATATGTGTATTCTGTTGCATTCCTACATAAAGCCAGATCACTCTGGCTCCTGGAGGGTTATATTATTAAGAGTATTTTTGAATACAACAAATCTGTGTTCCAGATCTGGAAAACCCAACAGAAAAAAATATATATCTGCAACTCACCGGCTATTTTGAAGCCAAAATATTAACTGATCCACACCCTCAAACGGGATTTATAGGACCTAGCCAAAATTAGGCCTAGAAACCCCGGCGTTGCCCTTGAAGCCCCTGCGTCAGCCTCTGCAGCCCCTTCGTTCCTCAGCGCTGGCCTGGAAAGGGCTGCATTACCCCAGACTAGGTGACGCAGTCCCTACGCTACCCCTAAGGGTCTTTGCGTAATATCTGAGGGTTTCCAGCTGCCTTATGCTGCCTGGGAGAGACTGCGCAACACTTGCGTAGCTGAAGCCACCCCTGCGTTGCGCAACTGCTGCGCTTTTGCTGTTGATGCCCTTGCTTCTCTGCGCTGCCTTTATGAAGTTGCTCTCTGTCTCTTGTTGATTCTAGACACTGGGATTAGATCATCCCCTTTGTCTAAACTCCCCTCTCTGCAACGGAAACACTTCTGAGTATTTTTAGGAAACCCTGCCCTAGAATCTAAGCTTAGCTTTAGTGCTCTGACTCTGTGTATCTTTACAAATGACCCCAAGTCTTTCCTTTATAAATTTCTCGTTGGGAAACCAACGACCATGATCAGATCTTAAATCAATGGTTAAGATTAAAAGAAAGCTTGATCCGTGTGACTTAAGAGAATTTCATCACATGTTTAATTTAATTAACTTTAATTATTTAATTTTCCTAAGTTTAGACTTAAGAAATACATTAAATAAATAATTAATTAATTATCTCCTAAACCAGATGAAATTTCCCAAATCCCTTTCTGGGTCTTGTAGATCAAGTGTACTCTAGTCCCTCCACAAATTTCGGGAGCTAGAGCACATCCGATGCTACCCCAAATACAAAAAATCCTAACAGCCTAAGCTCTCCTTCGGTGACAAATTTTTCTTCTTTTAGATCCGAAAATGTTCAACATACGAGCAAGAACAATCAAGAGATACACAAAATAAGTACGTGAAGCACATCGATGTTTTGTAATGAGAAAGTTTCACAACATGATGACTACATGACATAGATGATCAATGACGATATGTGATGATCCATGAAAATACCAAAATGGCATATTGATCGATGAACAAATGTTGGCAGGTGGAATTCTTCCTGGTTGAGAGGGAGTGTTAAAATTATGCAACTGCCATCAAATTCCACTTTGGACAACTCAGATGTTCGAGATCATAATTGCATTAGAATCCTCTTTCCGAGAAGACAAAAATTGACCTTTAGATCACCGCAATTAGTTAAGCATACATTAACTTATGAATTATTTTATTTATTAAAGTGTAATGGAATGGGTCAGCCTAAGCACATGTGGAATTAGTTAAGTTGGCCTCAATCCCAAAGCGGACCTTCACGAAAGCTATAAATAAAAGCGACCTCAAGCTCATTCACACACATTTGCTCAAGCGATTTCCGTCTTGCAATATTTGTCTTGGTTCGTCTATTCTGTTTTGGTTCACACAGGTTCAATGGGATAAGCTTGCGTAGGGTGCGAAATCACAGGCGAGAGGCTTTCTCTGATCTAGGGCTTCCGAGACATAGTTGCAAGCACAAAACTAGTGAAATCGGGCCAGAGCCGCAGGCACAATGTGGCAAGGTAGAGGTCAAGCTGCCATAGCTACGAGCAGAGCATTACAAGGTTGCGACCAAGCTGCCATAGCTGCGAGAAGAGTGTTACAAGGCCGCGACTAAGGTTCTAAGGCTAGATCGGGTTGATCTAGAGTAGAGCCGCGGGCAGAATGTGTCATGCCAGCGGCCAAAAAAACTTTAGTCGTGGGCACAACGTGTTGAGGTCTCGACCAAGGGTTTTTCTGAGCAGATCTGGGTTAGGTCATTTTCAGATGCTTGCAGAGTGCTTCTAGATGTTAACACTCCGTAAATCCCTTTAGGCTGAAAAAAGGGCTACAGAGGTAACCACTAACCACTTGTAGGCTAAGGTCCAACCCCCCTAGCCTTGTAGAGAGCTCTCTCACGGTCTCGTGCTATCAATCATCTAAGGGATTGATAGATCTGGGTTTTAGGCTGGCCATGAATGATTAGAAAATAATTTTGGTTTAATTTTTTGAAATTGGGTGCAAATTGTGAGAACTATTTTTTATCATAGTTACAGATCCAAATGAATAAGGGACAAAAATGCAATTTGTAATAGGGGCAAGATAGGCATACTCACTGGGGATTAATCAAAGTTCATTTTAGTTGAAGGATGAATGGGGTAGGAGAAAAATGACAAACTAAGCATCAAACTATATATGAATTCAAATTCGCCATAGAAGAACAATAACACTTATGACCCACTGAAAACTAAAAAGAGAAAATACATGAATTATGAAATAGGTTTCTTTCAGCTGAACAGGAAGAGATTATACAATATTAAACTAGATTTGAGAAACAGATCTAACCGAAAAAAAATATGTGATTCACAAAAGGAAAACAAACCCAATAAGTATCATTGACACGAGAATACCTGTTAAAAAAATATTCACCTTTTATTCATTTGGAAAAATAATGTAAAATACAAAATAGCCTTAACACTACGAGGAAAAGACCCTCTAGCGGATGTTTTTGAGGAACCCCTTATAAAAATACCTCAGACATTTGTTTCTAGAGGAGGTTACTAGAGGAGGTTGGTGGGCAGAGGTTTTTGCGGATGTTTTCATTCGGTGCTCTTATCAACCTAAATTGCACCGGTGCGTTCAACAAAAGAAAGCACCGATGTGCACAAAAAATTGGCACACCGGACACCGTGCGCTTCGTACATAGCTACATGGTGTGTCTTATTACTGTAGCACACTAGTGCTTTACAAAGATTCCACATCGGTGCATCTTAAAATTCTACGCCAAAATAGAAACCACCTGGTGCGATCTTAAGAAACCACACCAGTGCGCCTATAAAACCCCACACCTCGGAACATGGTTAAATAAAAAAAAAATTACGACTAAAAAACTGTATTAAAAATCCATCTTAAAAAGTATAAATATTGATGAAATAGCATATGTACCATTTCACATGTACTAATTCCATTGAACAAATTTTAGAAGAATCCAAGTATATTATCATTGTGTTGCCTCTTATGGATGCTAATTCCATGAACAGATTTTAGAAGAATTCAAGTGTCAAGAATGCAATAGACAAAAAAAGAAGAAGAAGTTTTGGACTATTTTGCATTTTATTAAAAGGTTTTTGAGATTTTTTGTGGGGTTTATGGGTTCATGAGACAATAGACAGTACCGACCCTGTCGTATTGGTATTTCAGTTGAATTTTTCCTAGCAGCGATATGACCAAATCTTGCAGCTATGCATTTAACAAAGAACCCATATATTTTGAGAATATGATTGAAGACTGTTGTCATATACTTGAGCATTATTCCATTTCTTCACCATATTAGCACAAAATAGAAAGAATAATTTCTTTCACCATAATAACACAACTTTCAAAAAAGAAAACACTCCATTATGTGTTTCGAGGCATTTTATGCAAATGATAGGCATTTCTATGGAGTTTTATCCATATTATGCAATTTAATGAGGGTTGGAGGGAGCTTACAATCTTGTATCTGTTAGTAACTGCACCCTTTGGTAGAACCAAAGAAAATTCAGGCAGATTCCTTAGCGAAGTAGACTGGCCATAATCAATTCCTTCGAGACCTCAACAGAAGAAATAGATATGAATGTTAGAAATATATATGCATGTCAGAGGCTCCTGTTGGCACCTTTTCTTGTAGCAGGTTGTGGAAAGGTTCAAGTTTCTTTTTTTGAAAGAAAAAGAGGTGTACTTTTGAAAACAAATGGCCCAAATATTTTCACAGCAAAATTTACATTTCCAATATGTCTAAAAACTAAAATATCTTCAACTTCAATAAACTGCTCAGAAATAAAACTTTCCCAACCATTTGTGAAAACTGCCCATGTCTTAGCATAGCACAATTTCACATGCCACAATTGCCCACTTGGGCCCTGTAGTATTGTATCTTCACACACCCCACATTGCATTCTCTCCACATAATCAGTGGAGACCTCCTACAAAAAACAAAATGCATTGGAAGAATAGTTATTTCCATCAAGAATTTATCCAATTCTAATTCTAATTCTGAAGAATAAACAAAATTCTAATTCTAATTGCATATTTCCATCAAGAATAAACAAAATTATAATTCTCAATTTCTATGGTTGAAGTTCACTAAATTTTGGTGTACACACTTAAAAGAAATTTTGGTATCTTAAAAATGGACTTCTTGTAATCAATGCTAATGTACATATAACCGCACCGGTGCATTTTAATTATTGCGCACTGGTGTCGTGTTACCAATGGACGCACCACTGCGGTGCTATTAAGTGACACACCGGTGACGAATAACCACAAATAAAAAAAGTGAAACTTTATTTTCTTTAAGTGAAAAAGAAAGCGGTAAATTGAAAAATGGGGGGCAAAATATTTTCGAAAATCTAATTTCATAAAACAATTCTTTAATACTAAACACTTTTCATTATTTCACTATTTTTTCAAAAAAAATTTAGCCAGAGATTTGCAGGAGACATACCTGGAGCAAGAGAGCACAAGAGCACTGTGGAGTAGCGAAATACGTTCGAACAGAAGTGTTCAGAAAATAATAATTCCGAACCTCTGGTGATTCCAACCTTGTAGCATAGAATTTCAAACGATCCTGTGATTAAATTTGATTTTTTTTTACTTTTTCTGCAGTTTTTTTACGAAGTAAGAAAAAAATTTCAATTTGTTTTTCATTTTTAGAAACATAATTTTTTTTTTTTTCATTTTTACCCTAAACCCTTCATTTCTTTTTTTGTTTCTGCCATTTCTTCTCCCTATTTCTATGATTTTAGAATTAGAGCTTTTCATTTTAGATTTATAGGGTTTGTATTGTTATATATAGGCCTATGACATCCAATCCATGGGACGACTTGCATACTCGGATCCCAATCCATGTCGGCCCTTGCGTGAATTTAAAAAAAAAAAGATTTTTTTTTTTTTTTAATTGGTGCGTCCTGTGTAACCTAACGCACCGGTACGCTGTATTTTCCTAGCGCACCACGAAAGTACTATGTAATAAAAAAATTAAAAACATTTTTTTTTAATTAGTGCGCCATATGTAAAATAGGGCACTAGTGCGCTATTTTATTATGGTGCACCACGAATGTGTTGTTTCGCAAAAAAATGTTTTATTGTGTTAATCGGTGCACCATGTAACATATAACGCACTGCACTGGGTTTCCTAGTTGATAGAGAGCACCGTATGGTGATCCCTTGTTTGCGCGAGGCATTTATGCTACAAAAACTAATACTGGACGATTTTTATTATTTTCTCTATGTTAATCGGTGCGGTAGTTAACATGTAACACACCGGTGCTCCTTGTTGACATAAAGCACCGTACGGTCTATAATACTGTTTGTGTGGTGTGTTTATAAGACCCCCACACACTGATGTCGGTGCGTACACCATGAATGGCGCACCGGTTTCTTGAGATTTTTTTTTACCTGAAAAATTGACAATTTATTTATAAATATATTAATGAATGATATGGTACATGTTTCAGATTGATAAAGAAATGATTGACAAAAGATCAAGTAACAAAAACACTGATAACACATCAAGAAAAGAAAAGAAAAAATGCAATTTCTATGTAAATTATTTACAAAGAATATTATTTTTGAACTATATGTAAGTTTAACTAATATGTATTGTTTACTGTGTATCATGCAGAGTCACAAAATGACGAAGCTCGATAAGATTGTTTCTGATCTAGGACCAGAAGAACGTAAAAGCTTGATGAAAAAATTGCAAAATGATGAATAAGGGGAATGAAAAAATACTATCGGTCCAATATGAATTTTTTTTTTTTCATTAATAATATATTTAAAATTATTAGATAACATGTGTTAAACAATCTATCAATTCACATCTGTTTAATGTTCTATAGGGACCAACAACTCAGAAAATGAATGCTATTCTAAGAAAAGAAAAAAAATAAAACATGCAAATGAAAATGAATTGCTCAACTCATCTGGAGTGGTGCTGGAGGTTAACGAAAGGGAGAAATTTTTTTACAAAAGTTTGAGAGACCTTGTGGAACAAATGTATAGACGATATTTCCACTTACAATACAAAATTCAATACAATGATTCCAAGAATCAAATTATATCTAAACTACAGGAAGAGTTTCTAAAGAATTGGTCAATGAGACATGTCAGATTTTTAATAGCAAAAACGTACAACAACAAAAAACAATGAATGAAAAGGTAATATTCCTTTAAATGTTTGTCTAGAATTATTTATAAATATCACTTTTGTTATATTTACTTTTCATATATCAATATAAAAATTAAATAGTTTATTGTCATGTTACATTTTCAAGAAGATTATGAAAATCTCAAAAGATGAGCGAGCTGATATAAAAAATATGCCAGTAGGAATGTCCAAAAAGATGTACAAGGAGATGGTTAAATAAATGGACAAAATTACATCGCAGGAGGAGCCATCTCAATAACAATGTGCTTCAAATGTATTATGTAATTATTGAATTTTTCAATAATTAGGTACAATAAATAAACAATTTAGCATTAAATATTAATTTTCAAGTATTTTTATGCAGAAAAGAAAAGAAAATGGAACCCATTCAACACATAAAATAGGACGACAAAAAAGAAAATGGTTGATATCTAAGTTTGTGAGTAATTGTTACTTCCTTATAACAACTTAACTAGATTTAATTTTTGTATTTTTTAAGTTGTTTTACAAAAATTATCATTGAATGTCTTCAAATAAGTGCGAACATACAAAGAAAAACCATCAGACGAATTGATTGACATTGGGTTAAATATGGGTTGTGAGTATATGTTGGCATATCAAAAATTAATTGTGGAATTTGTAAGCATATATCGATCTTGTTTTACTTAGATCCGTCTATAATTAATAGAACAAAAAAATATTTTATATTAAATATATGATTTATTATGGGGTATAAAACTTGCAGGAAACAAAGTATGGAACTGCGCCAACAGATGAAATCTTGAAAGATGGCATTGTGCATGGTTTTGAAAGAATGTGTATAGTTTATGAGTCAATTGTTGCTATGGTACGTCATTTATTTTCGATTTACATTGATGTATATTATTTAATATTGCAATTTTCATTATTATCACCAATGTATATACACTCATTACAATTTATTTTTATGTTCATAGATGGAAGGTGAAGAGAAGAAAACAATCAACACCGTGAAAAATATATTCCTGAAATAACCCAAGTCATGGAAGTAGCTCTAGTAATGACATCAGTTTAAGCGAAGAATGATGATCACTATGTCTGGATATCAAAGCAAGGTGTTGTATTTTTTGAAATATTTGTTTGTGAAATCAGACATTTTGTTTAATGTAATGGACATAGTGTCTCAATTGAAAGACAAAGGGATACCAATAACTGTCCCATTTTGTATGACAAAGAGTGTCATATATATATGTGTGTGTGTGTGTGTGTGTGTGTGTGTTTTAATTTATTCTATTGCGTTCTCCATTGTTGCTGTGAAATGTAACACTAATGATTAAATTTATGGATGATTAAATATTATAATGAAGAGATGTGAAATTTGGTGATATGATATAACAAATTAATCCAAACATCACATTCAAATGCACTAATAAAAATTTAATTCATATTAATATTGTTATAAGATATATATGTGTCTACTTTTGATGAATAATTAATTTTAAAAAATCACAAGAATTATGATATGATATAACAAATTAATCCAAACATCACATTCAAATGAATTAATAAAAATTTAATTAATATGAATAGTTTTATAAGATGTGTCGACTTTTGATGAATACTGAATTTAAAAAAAAGACAGTAATTGCACTGTCACAGGTTGATGTTTCTAAAAAATACAAAATGAACACCGGTGTGTGTCAGTTATTGTACACCAGTGCATTTGTATGTTGTAGTGCACCGGTGTGTTTCTATGGCCTATGGGCACCACACAAATATCAAAACAAATTAAAAATCTCGGTGTGTTTGTGCGATACTGTGCACTGGTGCATTAATGTGAGACTACGCACCAGTGCATTTGTACGACCTATGGGCACTGCACAAATACCAATACCAATTATAAATCTCGGTGTATTTGTCTGATATGGCGCACCGGTGCATTTTTACAAGTCTATGTATCAGTGCATTGAGACGAACTATGGGCACCACACAAATCCCAAGACCAATTAGAACGGCCCCATGCGTTGTATCACCAACACTGCGCCCGGTGCGGTTTTATACTTTGACGGCCCGGTGCATGCACCTTCGATCGCCCCAGGCCACCTTCTATATGACGCGCATCAGTGCGTTGAAACCTTAGTAGCGCACTGATGAAAAAAACATCCATATGAACCTCCGACTGCCTAGCTTTTTTAGTTGTGTTGAATTTTATTTTAAAAGCTCTACCAAAACCTCTGTAACCATAAAAAGATGTTGTAGAAAATGTTTTTTTGACAATTTTGGCCAATTTAATAACACTAAAACCTCCTTTATAACCTCTGCTAGATGGTATTTTCCTTATAGTGTAATTTCTTCCAGTTCAAATCCAATCGAACCTTTTTGTCATGTCTTGTTCTTCTTAAATACAATTGGGAAGAATTACTTGCATGGAAAATAAAAGACTAGATGCAATGTATCTTCTATTTACAAAGAATATCGAGACAATATTGATCTTAGAAACATCATTTTAAAAACTTGAAACAAACTTAGAAACATCCAAAACTGCAAAAAATATCCATACTGCTTCCACATTTACCAACATAGCCACTAAAAATCTTCGAAAATAGGCCTCTAGGAGACACCTGTAGCTCCCAAAATATAACACCTATGTAAAATCTAAAATATGTTTTTGTTCTTTGCCCCATGATCTAGAAAAACCTCTTTTAGTTCCTTCAAAATATTCCTCAGCCTCTCATAAAATACTCTGCAAAACAATGTCTAAAACAAAAAATTTACACATTGTCGAAAATGTGTTGTAAATATGCAGTCAAAACTCCTGATCTGTGACACTTGTGCAAAAACTGAAGGAGGTTATCGTTCTTTGGTCCATTCTTGAGAAAACCCTCTTTCAGTTTCCCAAAATTTTCTTACATATGATCGGAAACAACGTTTGAAAATGATGTATAAAACATAGTATTTGGTGCAACGACCAGGTTGGGTAGCACTTGGGAAGAAGTGGTTTATCACAACTTAATTGGCCATGATGACGATAATGGAAAGTGACCTTTAATTCTATGACAACGATAGTGGTCATAGGCTTGAATTATTCAAAAATTGAAAATTAAAGGACATGGAAAATACATTTGACGATGAAAACTAATGACCCTAACACCAGGCATCAGTCGCTCAGTCACAGATGTTTGCGATCAGTCTTTGATAACATCTTGGATTCATATCTAGGATTTGGCAGCTGATTTCAGTTGTTTTCAGTGATCTATTGGATCCCTGTTTCAAATTTGCAGATCTGTAGACCTGTTCAATATATTTATGTTACAGATCGGGTCCTCAAATATGTATCTTCAGTTCTCCGAAATTTCCGCTAAGTGATAGTTGTGTTCATCAGTATGCTTCAGGCAGTTATAGTGCTTTACAGTTCTCAGAATCATGATCCTTCAACATAAGTATGTTTAAGGTCATATTATGCATGTGCTAGTCGTTTTACTACATTATGAAGATATGGATCAATGGATCATTGTACTCTTGTTTGTTGAGTCATTTGATGACGATCTAAGAAGAAGAATTTGCAAGGGTTTTCCCCATAGTGGGTTTTTCCCTGGTAACAGACCAATCCTAGTGTCTATATGTGTGCATGATTTTCTTATTGTGTTTCTTTATGTTCCGCTGCATAGATGATGATGATGTTATTTTTCTTTCTACATAGCTTCATATTCTGATGGATAATAATGTAGATCTAAATAATGATATACTGATATGGAGTGAAATTATCATGTTATTGAAGAAATGCAACTATCAAAGCAAATAAAAATATAGCCATATGAAAAATTAACAAAAGGTTAGTGTCATATAAGTGTATCTTCATACTTCAAGGATCATAATCACACCGTCACTTCTTTATCACATTACTCAACCATCAAGTTAGGGCATCCGTTTTTGTCACAGTCAAATTAACTAAGCTTATCAAAACCTAACTGAGATCAACAAGAGTATCAATAATCTTATTACACTTCTATTATCAAGGTTTCCATGCTTATCACAAGCATTACCAATAGTATTAAGTTACCATATATCAAAATCAATGTTTCTAGCCTACGTTATAAAATCAAGAAATCCATAATGTCTAATAATATGTAAGATGCTTGCCGAATATCAATACATCACTTGAACAAGAAATCAAACTTACTTTCATATGCATGCATGAGTCAGTTATGAAGGTGATATTCTCGTCATACCTTAGGGCTTAACTTGCCATTCGATATTGCTGCTAAATCCTAACACTGAGTCAATATACCATACATACCTTGTAATATTTAGATACCTTTGCAACTTGTAGCACTTATTTGTCATTTTCAGATTCAATTCTACTTTATCAGTTTTGCAAAAACTTTCATCAGGTACCTCTTCCTATTTCTGCACAAACTCTCCTCTTCTTGCACTAGCTTTCTTTTCCCGCACCTTAGATGATCCTCAAGAAGGATTTTCTTGTTACTTCTCATCTGGAGGTTAGAAGTATTCTGATATTCAAATGTTCATGCAAGAATGATATGCAATAATGAAAAAAAATCTAAACAAGAATAGTGTCACAAAGAAATAACGTAACTCTAAAAGGTACTTATAGAAGTGATCATCTCCCTATTGATCTAGCCTTCAAGAGATATTACTGTCCATTATCCATATAACAATTTTGCCTTCAATATTTCCAATCGTCCTCATCGACAAGCAAGCCTAATTGAGACTATCCTATTTAGGGTTACACTGAATTTGTCACAAGTGCTAGAACAACATCTTATTGATCATGCTAGGTTTTTGAAACTCAAGCCTTTATCATTCTCTGGGTTTTCTTCCAAACCATAACCTCATGTTATCCATCAAACCCTAATAACCAGATTTCGTAGGGCTTCCTTCAAACCCTAGCATTCTTTTAGGGCTCCTCCATCTTCTCTTACTTCCATCAATGGTGTCTTCATAGGGGCATGTTCAATGACTTCTCTTCAGCCCAGGTCTGATACCATGTTAATTTTTCTTAGGGATATATATATATATATATATATATATATAATTTCATTTCATCATTTAAAAATTTAATTCACTCCATAACATCATAAAATATTTAGCAACATATGCGATTATATAGATAGAACAATATCATCATCAATGCAATGAAACATAAAGGAACGATAAAAGAAAAACATTCACACATAGAGACACCAAGATTGGTCGGAGACCGGGGAAAAAACCCACAAGGGGGAAAACCCTTTCAATTTTTCTTATTAGATTATCATAAAATGTTCAACAAAGAGACAATACAATTATCCAATTATTTAATCAGAAAAATATCCAACAAAACCAACCAAACAATATCCCAGAGATTAACCCAGGTATACTAATCAAAATTATGATTCAGAAGTCTACGGTCAACTATTGTAATATGTGATCAACTGTCACCTAAAACCCTAGGTCTTAGCCGCACGGAGCAAGTGATCATGCATGTGTCCGAAGCATTCTAGCCACATAGGGAGGCTTCTGTGCGTCCAACTACGGTAAAAAATTTCCTATGAAAACCCTATGACTGCAAACTAAAAATCCTAATCTGCACGTGCAAGCTTTGGACCTGTTGACCACACTTTGTCAACAATCCAAGGAAGTAGGGTACAAAGTAGTGAAGAAAATTTTTCAAAGTTCAAAGTCATCAGCCAACCACTATTGTATCATTGTAAGCCCAATTTCTGTAAGTTGTATTGTAAATGACGTTAGTATGACTATTTAATTATGAAACAACACCTAGGTAAGCCTATCATGTTGGAAACGAATTTCATCCTAAGAAGTTTTTTAACCTCACCGAATTATGTGTGTTTCTAAACACGAATAATCAAAAAGTTTTTCTTCCAGCTTAAAACCACAAAGCTAGGGTGGAATCCCTTGACAAGTTCTTAGGAGAGTCCTAGTGTTATATCAAATCTTTTGTAAAAGTGTGTTTGAGAATAATTTAAGCACATTTGGCTAAATTATTTTATTACAAACACACTTGGTCTATTACTAGATCATATTGAGTTGTGAAATTGGATAAATTGTTGAGGGTATGAGTCTAAATGTGTTTTCCCCTTTCAATGGTTGATATTGTAATAATTTGATGTAAAAATTAATTTAGTTCATGGCCCCTCATTTAGACACCATGGATAAAATATTTGAGGGTGGAAAAATTATTGATCCCCTCTAGTGTCAATTAAATAATTTTTCTGGCTAAATTAAATTAAAATCTCGAGTCATAAAATTAATTAATTTTGTGTAAAAAATAATTATAAAGAAACTAATTTCTCTCAGTGGAAAATAATTAAAAAAATGTGGGTAAAAGGAAAGTCAATTTTTGGAGGTCCCCACTAAGGGAAAAATGGATATTTTAAGAAAATTTGAGTCATTTTACCTTGGTAGTTAAGTCAAAGTCAAAATTTTGAGGAAATTAATCCAAAATGTTATTTTTTGGATTAATTAAAAGCGGGTTTTAAGAAAATTTCGAATTTTTACTCAAAATAAAAAAATTGGTAGTGGAGATTAAAAAATGATCAAGTTATTTTCGACGGTCGAGATTATTTTGACGAGGATCAAGCCAACTAGTTGTCATTTTCCACTTGAAGGGGTTTCTGTATATAAATAAGTCATTTTTCTTCTATTGACGCTCTTTTTCGATGTAATTCTTGGACGTTGGTATTGAGCTACTGCTCTGCTGAGAATTTTTGTATCATAATAAAAAGACTTTGGAGTTTAGTTCATGGTGTTTTTCTTTCATTGATCTATGGTATGTGTTAGCTATGTGTGATCCTATATTGTGCTAAAACTCGCTAAATATTTTTTGTCGGTGATAAGAACATTCTATTCATACATGCTATCTTAGGTGATCTAATTCACTATATGTTCTAACAATTTTCTTGAGAATATTATAGAGATTTACAGGTACGCTATCCCTTGGGCTCCAAGTTCACATACTGTGGGGAAAAACATACTATGTTTGGGCTTTGAGATTTCTTTATGATATTTGATTTTGTAGGAGGGTTTCGACCAATATTTATTTTTTGAAATATACTCATCCATGGTTATTTATCTAAAAATTATTTCTCCACAAAAATTTTCAAATTTGTAAATATTGTATATTTGTAAATAATTTCTAACCCATTTTTTTGTAGTACTTGGGGTTTTATTAATTTTTGGAGTTTTATATTTTGTATATATATTTTGGGGTTTTGGCATTCTTTGATTCATTTGTGTAGGTGGACTTCAAGTTGATAAAAATAATTTTTTGGGGTTTTGAGGCAGATCTAGGCTTAGGAAGTTAAAGATCTAGCCTCCAAGCTCAACGTCCAGCCTGAAGAAGCCATCCAACCTTTTTTCTCCTAGCTATGGACCCTAAAGGTATTTTTAGGCCCTCGGCCTCCCTCCTCATTGATTCACTAGCCCTCCAAGGGATAACCACAACCCTTAGAGGCCCTTCTAGGGCCTTGAACCTTTTCGCTTGGTCGTTGGCCCTTCTAGGGCTTTTTCTACCCCAATGTCAACCTTTCTAGGCTTAACACGCCCTTGTGGGCTTATCTCTCCTTGTCGTGACATTTTATGGGCCTTTTGAGCCTTCCTTTTCCTTTGTTTTCCTTTCTTTTCCTCCTCTAGCCCTACTCTTTGGGGTTTCCTAACCTTGAAGCCTTTCCTTAGCCTTGTATTCAGTAATTTCTTGTTTTGATATTATTTGAGTGGGATAAAATTGTGGTTTTGCAGTAATATTAGAGCTAATTTCGTGGTTGCAAGTAACCAAGCTCATTGGAAGTTGAACTATTCCTCAATTATGCCTTTTGATTTCTTGGTTTTCCTCTATTCTCCACATCATTTTCTTTGTTTTTCTACAACCATTTATGTAGTCACATAACTCTAATAAAATCCATTAAAATTAACCAAAGATAACCTAATAATTGTTGAGAAATCAATGTTAGTTGAATTAGGGTTTGATTCCTCTTTCTCGATAATTACTTGTGAATTATGTTGGCCTCTTTTACTTCTTTATTATATTATATTTGATCAAGCAATTATCAAATTATATGTGTATAAAGATCACAAGAACAAGAGACACAATATATAAGTGCACAACTAGCGAAAAAACCCAATGAGGGGAAAACCCAGTCAAATATCTTCCTTCAGCAGTTTCACAAGACAAGACAAGATAATCCAAGACTTCTTGACCTAGATGTAGACTTCCTCTAATCATCAAGTCAGGTCTTCCTTCCTCTTCAGATGATAACCTTCCATCAACAACTTCGACTTAGAACTTCGATCCTGCAGTAGCGGAATTTTGACCTCCTGCAATAGAATTTCAACTTTCAGTAAATCTCATACTTTGGACCCTTGAAATTTCCTAGTAACTTCGCACGTGTGAGAGATAGATGGCCCAAAAATTTCAATCTTGATTTTTCCTGCAATTCTCCTCCTCTAGCAATTTCGTGCTTTTTTGCATCTCCTTGTGTATCGAACTTGAGTGAGTGATGATCCAAATGAATCGAACTACACTTCTATATTTAGCTTCTTTTGTGGGCCGAATTTCCCTAATGTAGGCCGACTTCATCAGGTAAGGGCTGACTTGGCGTGGAGGTGACAAACGACATATTTGACTCAATAATTTTTTTTTTTTACATGATACAAAATCCCAAGAAGGGTCTAATAAAATGGAAAATAACTCCAATGACTCCAGAAAAAAAACATAGAAGTCCTCAATGGGGACTTTGACCTAGAAAATAATGAACCAAGCATGAAACCTATGATTGAATAAGTCATTTTAATAATAATAAATTTTCTTTTGACAATTATAAATTTATGAAGACAAAACCTATTTACATTCTTCAACGCTCTCTCTTAACTATGAACTATGAAGAGTTTAGGTACTCTCAGTGCCATAGAATAGATTCTTGACTAGGGAAATCTATCTGGGTGGGAATAAGATGGACTAAAGCTTTCAGCCACTGTAGGTACCATCATGCTTACTTACTAACCATCAACCCAGGGATCTAGGTGTGTAATGCAAGGTCAGAGCTCTATGACCAATTCCACCCTCCCTACTTTGGGATATAGACATGAGAGACATGTAGATGTCTTCCCAAGAATTTTGTATTACACATGATGCCTCAACACTCCCGATTATTCAAATCGGTAACATCAAATCTCTCCCGATCAAACAAATTTGTAACATCAAATAAATCAAGCATGCAAAAAATGCTTCCAAAACTTCGACCTTTTGAGGAGAGATTTACATGTAAAAAAACAACCCCATTCCATAAAAAAATTTCAAATACACATTAGTAAACACAAACCTTTTGGGTCTTCAATCATCTTGATGCCACTTATATAAATTTATTCATATACAACTCGTCAAAATATTTTCTTCTTTAACACCAAGACATACTCAATACTTTGTAGTGCATTCATTCTTCGATATTCAAGGTGTCCACCATGATATGCCCTCCCTCTCAACTTGGGAGATACATCCTTTTTTTTATCTAGGCTCCCTCTTAACTTAGGGAGATCAACTACTTTCTATACATCAGAGAATATTTTATGGATTCATTCATTCTTATCAAAGTCATATTTATCTTATAACTTTCTTCATCATGCTTATACGAACATATTCATTATCTTGAAGATTGTGTACCTTCACAACTTTAATAGCAAGTACAACCAAATACATATATAGAAGCATGAAGCTAACTATATCAGAACCTTACAATAATGGAAGCATTAGACTTTAGACATCAAATACCTAAACATAGTTAGGTTCATAATCAACAAGAGACACATACTTATACACTTCAACTTCTTGCTAGGGTTTAGTTAGGTTCATAATCAACAAGAGACATATACTTATACACTTGAACTTCTTGCTAGGGTTTTGTTATAAACCCTAGATCACATCATTAAAGCTTAAAGTAACTCAATCAAGATATCAATCTCTTTATATCTAGGTCCTCAATATTACTTTTAGAGATATGACAAACTCTAGTATGATATATTGCAAACCCTAGAATCCATCTTTGAGACATTAAGGCTTAGATGACAACAATCAAAACCAATCATAGCACAATCTAAGGTTTCAACAATATGACCAACTCCTACTAGAGTTTTTAGTGAACCCTAGATTTATCAAGGCTAAGCAATATCATTATATCCTAGAATATCAAACTTCTAATAAGGATTTGTTAAAAACCCTAGAATTTGTAAACTATGAGCATCAACAATTAGGTTAACATATATACATATCTAGGATTTCATAATCATGCACAAGCATATCACAACAACATCTATCAGAAAAACCCAAGACACAAGTATCAATATATTAAAGTTAGACATATGACAATTTTGACCAGGTTAGGGTCTCTATCAGAGAAATAAATATACAACTAGGGTTTCATTCCTAGGAGCTTACTATAGATATTATAATGGTTTTTATCATAAAATTTAATTTACCAAAACCTTAAAAGTCTATGAATTCAATACATAACATAGAAAACCCTAAAGGACTAGGGTTGCTATAATAGCACCAAATCCCTAAACATCAAAAAAATAGTATTTCTAGATTTCATCAATAACCCTAAGACTAGGGTTTCATAGTCAATATCGACACACCCTTAGGTTAGGATTTTAAATTGAACCTTTTAGGGTTCCACAATGATGATTTAATGAGGGTAGATTTAATTTAATGATTAATCACCTAACAAGAATCTTCATGATTCAAAGTCCTAGACATAATGATGTTAGTAATGTAAAGCAGATTTTAAAAGGAATGAATATACCTTTATCATGAAGACAACAAATCTTATGATCTAAGAAATACCTTTGAGTTGTTTCTTAACAAATCTTGTAGGACATCAATTCTTGAAGAGCTTCCTTTGCAAAAAAACTTCTACCATGCTTTACCTTGAGAGGTCTCCATAATCCTTGAGTATTCAACAAGCTTTCATAAACAAGGAAAAAATAGAAGAAAATTTATTAGCATACAAACACATCTAGATAAGAGAGGGAAACCAAATAGAAAAGATAATGCAAGGATTAAGATAATTATCTTTGGTAAAATGGTGAGGGCTCCCTCTTAATCCAATCTTTTAGGGACACCTATAACTTTATCAAAACAACTCAAAAATGTTCTTCCAAAGCATTTTGAGACATACAAGTACTAGAAATCAAAACATAAAGAAAAACAATTCAGAATAGAAGACCAAGAGAGATAAGCCTTAGTAGTGTAAGTACTTGAGTTCTGATTCTTCAGTCTTGTTCTTATTTGGTGAAACTTCATAGAGAATAAGTGCTAGATCCCTATCTCTGCTTTTATTCCTTGGACTCTTAGGAAATTTGTTTCTGTAATGACCCATTTTGTGACAATTGTAACATTCAATCTTGGATAGGTCTATATTCTTCCTTAGCCCTTTGAACTTCTTGAAGGTTCCTTTATTCTTGTGATGAGTGGGATAGGATTTTGAGATGTTCTCCTCTTCATTATCCTTGTTGCTTACTAATGATATTTTGACTTCTTCTTGACTACATGCGTTCCATAATTGTTCAAATATAGGAGTATCCTTCCAATTGTTGATCCCTGATGCAAAGGCACTCCAAGATGTTGGTAATCCTTGAAGAGCAGTAATCACGAGATCCTTTTTAGGTAATATTTCATGTATCGCCTGGAGTTCATCTCTGATTCTATCTATCTTTACAAAGAATGATGCCATAGTATCATATTTTGTCATGTTCATAGTTCTTAGTTCATTCTTGAGACTTGCAATTTGACCAATGTTCTTGATTGTGAATAATTTGGATAGGGCCTCATACATTTATTGCACAAAATATATGTTGGATATATATGGAATGAGGTTATCCTTTATTCCATCCACTATTAGGCTCATAGCCAATATTTCTGTTTCTATGAACTTTGCTTTCTCTACTTCACTTGATTCATCTGTAGGCTTATGTAGGCTTTTCATTGGAGGTGAAAAATGACTTATTTGACTCAATAATAATTCTTTTTACATGATACAAAATCCCAATAAGGGTCTAATAAAATGGAAAATGACTCTAATAACTCCAGGAAAAAAAAAAAAACCCATGGGGGACTTTGACCTAGAAAATGATGACCCAAGCATGAAACCCATGCTTTAATAAATCATTTTAATAATAATAAAATTTATTTTGTCAATTATACATTTATGAAGACCGAACCTAGTTACATTATTAAAAAATGATCACTCAACTTGATTAGCTAATCATTGGAGCTACTTGGGCATTGATAATTTGACATCTTGTTGGTTTATAAAGGACCGAATCACTACTTTTCTGAGTTATTTCAAGTCTGATATATGTTCTTTTGAGGTTTGATCCAAACTTTAAAAGTCTGATATATAGTTTCTAATTAGTGTTTTAATCAATTGGATATCATTGGAAGTTGAATGCATTGATTTTCTAGCTTGATATAAAATTGCAGACCTTTGAAAACAAGGTTGCAACAATAATAAATAATTTATAAGTCTCTAAGATTGGTTAAGGAACTCTTATAATTCATATTCATTCATGGTTGAAGTGATTTGGACTAAATTTTGGTCATTGACTTCTAGTTGCATTCTTGCATTCACACACAGAAGTGCTCTACTTGGATTGATAATTGTTAATGAGATTCACTCTAAGTGACATTGTGGATTATTGCTCTAATTTCTCATTGCCATTATTCTTATTGGATACATGGATACATGGATTCATTATTCATTGTTAAATTTGATATTTCTTGTGAACACTATTTTTAAGACATTTAATTTTCTCTCTTGTATATCTAATTGGCATATTGGTGATTTGTTGATTATAATCTTAAAGATTGCTAATTGTATAAATAAGCATTGAGCTTGTATTATTTATCACTTGAGAAATTATCTTTTGGAAATATTTTATGGCGTCATTAAGTTTTGAACACTTCTTCTTGTGGTTGAGATTGTTATTCACTTATTTGTTTAAGTACCTCATTGTTCATAATCGAAGATCATCATAGCTAAGTACTTAAGCAATTTTGATAATCTCACCTTAAGAGCACTCATATATTGTTGTTGCACTTTAGGAACTAGCCTCTTGCATTAATTAATTAACTTCCAAGCATAAGCTTGGTCGATAAATATATTGGCCCACCTTTCTCACCTATCTTGAGGAGCCTAGCACCATTTTAGTGGTTAACATGGCGACCTTGCAGTCGTCAGAGCCATAGTCTCTGTAGTGTTGATTTGGGGTAGCATCAGAAGTCTCAAACTTGTTGGAGAGGCTTAGACACATGTATTCCAGCTAACCCATAAATTGTTTGGGGAAATTCCACCCGGATTGTATTTTATTAAGAAAATTAATTATTTTAAAGTGGCCCTAACTCTAAACTAATAAAAATAAAATAATTAAAGTGAATTAATAGAATATGGGTGTGAATGTTCTAGAAAAAGCAGATCAGGTCAAAATGTAATCTTAGCCATTGATTGCAGATCTAATATCGGCCATTGAAGTCTCAACGATAAGAATATAAAGAAGGCTTGAGGGTCATTTGGAAACACACACCGAGAGATGAAGAGATCAAATTTTCTGAGTGAGCAGTGCTCAAAGGAAAAAATTGATCGAGAGATTCTCACGCAGTTGAAGGGTAGAGACAGTTTCCGAAGAGAAATACTTCTCGGTCGGAGAATAATTAGTAGAGAAGGGCAGAGAGAAATCCAGCAGCTCCAGTGTAGAGCCAGAGAGGCTGACACAGAGCCATGCAGAGGGAAAAGAGGAAATACAAATATTTTGCTAAAGAATAGATTTCAGAAGTTGGAAGGTGGGGTGTGATACCAGGAGGTAGAGATCAAAGATTCTGGGGAGCAGATCGATCGACCAACTGAGTGACACAGTGCCTAGAAGGGTTGATGTTGGGACTACACAGTGGATGCATAGAGGCAACACAGGGCCTGTTAGAGGCATCTCATTCAACGGTCGGATCAGTTGAGATTCCAGTGACAGTGTGTGGTAACATCACTAATGTTTTTGTTAGTTATATTATATCTAACTGAATTGTCTGGAGATAAATTTGGAGATGTATTCAGAAATAAATACCGCTTAACAATAAAACCCTCAGATATGTTGCACTGGTTTTCCTGCATTTGGTTTTTCTAGAGAAGTTTGTACAAAAACACCGGTGTCCTGTGTTGAGATTTTTGGGTAGCATAAGATGTTCTCTAGCTCTGAAATTTTGTGGAGGAGCTGGAGTACATGAGATCTCCAAGACCCAGGAAGCGTTTGGAGAAATTCCATCCAGTTTAAGAGTTATTAAAATAATTAATATTTTTAATTAAGGACCCTAAGTCTAACTTAGGAAAATTAAAATATTAAAGTGAATTAAATTAAACATGTGATGAGAATGTTCTAAGTGACATGGATCAAGAAACTTCTAATCTTAGCTGTTGATTAGAGATTAGATAATGACTGTTGGTTTTCCAATGAGAAAAGTATAAGAGAAGGGCTTGAGGTCACTTGGATAACACACACATTGGCAGAGCACTGAAGCTAAGTTGAAATTCTAGGGCGTGGTTTGCTAAGAATTCTGAACTGAGTTTGAGGTGCGATGTGGGGCAGTATTGGTGAGGGATTCTGATCCAAGGCCAAGAATACAACAATGACAGAGAGACAACATACCCAACAGTGCAAAGGCCAGCCAGAGCTACGAAGACCAGCCAGAGCCACGCAGAGGGCAGTGCAGAGGTAGTAGGAGCCCTTCAGGGCTGACGCAGACCCAGTCAGGGCAACACAGGGGCATCGTAAGCCCAAAGAGGGTGATGCAGGCCCTTCTAGAGTAGCGCAAAGGCTAATGCAGAGGGTTGAGGAGCAGCGTAGGGGTTTCCAGTGGGCTAGAAAGGGGTCGAGTTCTGTAAATTCTGCTTGAGGGTGTGAATTAACCATATTTTCTGTCTCTGAGTGAAAGAGATGTTACTACCATGATTTTCCCTATAGGGCCAAACATGTCTGGCTCCCATAAATTGTTGTATTCAAATTCTACATAATAATAAAACCATCCAGAGCTAGCTCCACCAGTTTTCCCGTATTGGATTTTTTCGGGGACATTTGTCTGAAAAATTTGTGTGTCACTTTGTCATGTGTGTGTTATATTCAATAAATGATCTGTAATTGTGTAGACTGAAATTGTATTTACTTTGGTGATTTTACTGAATAATTCAGAAAATTAAATTGTAATTTAATTCAAGTAAGAGAAGTAAATCAAGACACTGCAGTCAGATTTCTATGTTTAGAAATTTTCACAATGGTATTAGAGAATTGCAGATCAAGCTGAATCACCAATGAAGCGGATGAATAATTTTTTTACCGTAGAGAGGCAACTGAAGTAGCAGAAATACAGAGAGGGCAGTGCAACACGAGGAGGACACAGTCCTAGCAGAGGCCACCTAAGGGCTGACGCAGTCCCAGTTGAGTGACACAGAGGCAGCGTAGAGCCTTCCAGAGTGACGTAGGAGCATCCTGCACTTTGCAGTCGTTGCACTAAGTCAGTCTGCTCAAACAGAGGCCAGCCAGGGGGACACAATCCAGTTTCAAGTTGCTGGTTAGAGTTGTTGTAGACCGGAAGAAGATCTTCAGATCTTCAGAAGTTGCTGGTGTGGTGGAGATTATGTCGGTGCATAATTGTGCTTAGCTAAGTTGACAAAGAGCGGGATGAGAACATCCACTCATCAAATTCTTTGCCAAATAAATCTGAGGATCGATTAGGAGGGTGATCGAAGAGGGTTGATTCAGAGAATTTGGCAGATTTCCAAGGAGGGAATTTAATTATTAGAGGGAGAAGTTGCTATAGAGGGTGCCTTTTCTCTAAGGACCCTAGATCCGGGTTTGTGTTGAGGGTAGAAACAACAATAGGAAGAGGAGCATCTATTTCGATAGATTATTTCTGAGCTAGATGGCGCCATATGGACTACATGATTAGGATAGGTCGGACGACTTGTCCAACTTTTCTATATGGAAGGCCAGAATCCTGGCGGTCCTGGAGGCATACACATTACGAGAGCATGCAGAGAACGTCTTGGCTACACCAATCGATGTTGCTCTTCTCACAAAGCATAATGAAGCGAAGGTGCATGTTGAGAGCTTCATCATGGACGGGGTCAAGGATCATGTGGTCCCACACATAGCCAAGAAAAAGATGACTAATGCTATGTGGACAACGTTAACAACAATGTATCAAGGGAAATCCATCTAGAAGAAGATGCTTCTGGAGAACCAGATTAGGTTGTTTGTGATGAATAAGGGAGAGAAAATCGATCCTTTACTCTTCAGATTGCAATTGATTCGGGATAAATTGATTGCCATGGGGGTTAAGGTGGAGGATGATGTCATGGTGAGGATTGCTCTAAATGCCATCACATATGAATGAGAAACGTTTGTCCAAAGCATCTTGGGATGACAAGACCTTCCAAGCTGGGACGAAATGTGGGCTATCCTCCGACAAGAGGAAATCCGCTGGATGACCAAGAAACAAGCCAGCACAGGATCAAGAAAAGTGAATAAGGAGGAAGGCGAAGATACAACCCTTGCATCGAAGAAGCTGTAAGGGAAGAAGAAAAGGGATCTATCCAAGATCCGATGCTTCAGGTGTGGTAAACTTGGACACTTTTCCACCACTTGTCCTCTAAGGAATAAGGACAAGGAAGCTGAATCCAAGGTTGCAAAAGCTAAAGAAGATGATGGATTTGATTATGATGTGGCCATGAGTGCTCATGTGCCTTAAGAGAAGAGGTGTGGAAACATTGATCTGTAGAGCAACTATAGAGAGGAGTGGCAGGATCCTTGAGTAGCCCAACTCTTGGATCACATACGTGCTACATGAGTCTTAAGACAATAGCGGGGATGACTGGAGCAGTGTGTGTAGAGGATCATGGTGAAGTAGAGGGAAGGGTTGGGACGCTGTAGAGGGAGCAACCCAGTGAAGATGCAACAACAACACAGAGGGGTTGATGGGACTTCAGTAGCACAGAGGAGGCAATGCTTACATAGTGCAGAGCTGTAGCAACGTAGTGGCTTCAGGAGGACAACACAACTCAATAGCCAAGGGAGCTTCAATGATGAGATGTAGACCCGACTGTATTTTATGTCAGTGATTTGGGAAGGGGCCCTTCAGTTGCTTACTTCTCAGCAACTGAGTTGCAGTGTAGCAAGTAGCAGTGGCAGTGCTATGGGAAGCATGATGCAAAAATTTGAGAAGGAGATGCAGTACAGATGTGGCAGTCACTGTGGCAGAGTCATGGGAAGAAGTACAGAGAGCAAAAACAGTGTAGTGATGGAGGGCAGTAGGCCAAGCATCAACGGAGGGATTGATTCCAGAGATCAGGGCAGTACTTCAATGTGGAAGTATTGCTAGAGCACACTCCTCACTAAGAGGGAGCGTTGAGATTTTTGGGTAGCATCGGATGTGCTTTAGCTCCGAAATTTTGTGGAGGAGCTGGAGTACATGAGATCTCCAAGATCCAGAAAGTGTTTGGATAAATTCCATCTGGTTTAAGATTTATTCAAATAATTAATATTTTTAATTAAGGACCCTAAGTCTAACTTAGGAAAATTAAAAGATTAAAGTGAATTAAATTAAACATGTGATGAGAGTGTTCTAAGTGACGTGGGTCAAGAAACTTCTAATATTAGTTGTTCATTAGAGATTAGATCATGACCATTGTTTTAACAACGAGAAAAGTATAAGAGAAGTGCTTGGGGTCAGTTGGAGAAGACACACATTGTCAGAGCACTGAAGCTAAGTCAAAATTCTAGGGCATGGTTTGCTAAGAATTTCGAAGTGAGTTTGTAGTGCGGTGAGGGGCAGTATTGGCAAGTGATTCTGATCTGAGGCCAAGAATAAAACATCGACAAAGAGGCATCATACCCAGCAGCGCAGAGGCTAGCCAGAGCTACACAGATCAGCCAAAGCCATGCAGAGGGCAGTAGGAGCCCTTTAGGGCTAACTCAAACCCAGTCAGGGCAACACAGGGGCAGCGTAAGCCCATAGAGGGTGACACATGCCCTTACAGAGTAGCACAGAGGCTGACACAGGTATGAAAGGTTGACGCAGAGGGTTGAGGATCAACGCTGGGGTTTCCGGTGGGCCAGAAAGGGCTCGAGTTCTGTAAATCCCGCTTGAGGGTGTGAATCAACCATATTTTCTGTCTCTGAGTGAAAGGTTTATTACTACCGTGATTTTCTTTGTAGGGCCAACCATGTTTGGTGCCCATAAATTTTTATATTCAAATTCTGCATAATAATAAAACCCTCCAGAGCTAGCTGCGCCGGTTTTCCCGCATTGGGAATTCCAAGGACATTTGTATGAAAATCTATGTGTCACTTTTTCATGTGTGCGTTATATTCAGTAAATGATCTGTAATTGTGTAGGCTGCAGTTGTTTTTAATTTTCTGATTTTACTGAATAATTTAGAAAATTAACTTGTAATTTAATTCAAGTGGGAGAAGTAAATCAAGACACTATAGTAGGATTTCTATGTTTAGAAATTTTCACATTGTGTGATATTTTTATTTATTGCTCAGTTTATTGTTTCAACATATTAATTTAATTAAGTGACGGGTGCCTCAGTAATTGCTTCAGTATTTTTTGAAGAAATCTGTAAATAACTTGTTAATGTAATTTGCAAGTAGGTGAAGTAAATTCAGTTGGTTGCAGTAGGATTCCGGACTTGGAATTTTCACATGGTATCAGAGTGTTGCAGGTGAAACAAGAAGAGCATAGCCATCACTGAGTAGAAGGCCGAATAGCTACAAAAGGTAGCAGTTTGAATCCCAAGAGGGATTGCGCAGTCCAGGCTAAGAAGGCTGAATTTCCGAGGAAAGTCTCTCTCTGAGTGAGTTGACAGAGAAGAAGGGCTTCCAGATTGAGATTTTGTCAAGCTAGAGGAAGCATAATAGAGCCTCATCGTAAGTGTTGGTGGGATCCAGCTTTCTGCAAGCAAAATTTTCTTTTTCGGCAGAAAGGCCTCAAAAGGAATAAAATAAGCACAGTGAGGGAATTTTCTTCCTCGTGGAATTCCTAGCGAGGGAATTATATTTTTTCTAGATTTGAGTAGTAGATTTGGGTGGCTGATTTACCACCTCCAGCAAGGAGTGCGTAAGACAGTCCAATGCTGCATAGAGGAGAAAGAGAGGGAGAAGATTCAAAATTTTATTGATGACCATGGTAGCTCATCGGCTTAGAGATCAGGATCGGTTGGAGGGAGCCTCCAACTATGTAATATGGAAGGTGCAAATCACATGCCTTTTAGATGAATATGATCTGAAGCTTTTTGTGACTAGTACGGTAGTTGTCCTTGCAGATCTAGATCCATTGAAGAAGTATATGGCTGATATGGTGAAGGCTAAGATGCTGCTCCTTGATGGAGTCAAAGATCACATAGTGTCCAAAAACAACGATGTCCCATGTGATGTTTTTCTTTATTTCTATATTTATTATTTCATCATATTAATTTACTTAAGTGAAGGCTACTTTAGTAATTTCTTCCGTATTTACAGAAGACACCTGTAAATAAATTTCTAAAGTAATTTACAAGTAGTTGAAGTAAATTCAATTGGTTGCAGTAGGATTCCGGACTTGGAATTTTCACATGTAGGGTCATATGCATAAAGTGGTTAGAACCTAAGGGAAGGTATCGTTAATCAAGCCCTAGATTTCTTCCCCTTGGATTCTCTCTCAGAACCTACTTTAGAGACTAGCTTCAAAATAGTTAAGAGGAAGGATACACCTAGAATAAGCATATAAGGCATTCGTCTTTTATAATAATCTAATTAAATCATTTAACTTGCTAATTTAACCAAGTTTATAGGCCATTTAGTTGTCTCCCAGAATTTTTGGTTACCAATGAATCCTCCATCTGCACATTTCATAGGGACTACGCCCCATAACTTGCTATATGGAGACAACTAGAACGAAGCGGGAGTGTATCAGAGTGACAACCCATGTCCTGAGCATGGTCGCATCTTTCCTGTACAATTTGGGCCACAACAGGACCCTACAATCTCATACTTGTACGAACCAATATCCGTGAACCAACTTTAGACTTGTGCGAGCCAAACCAAAGAAGAGAGAAGAAGAGAATTCTTGATGAAGATCTCCGAATGAGGGTCATGTTGTTGTTCAAATTGTACACAAAATTGTGATAACGCTCAAGGCGAGGGTTGTCACTCTGATCCCTGCCCTCTCCATTTAAGTTGTCCCAAAAACGCGGGCTAAAGGTGGTCAAACAATATAAATTTGAGGGACAACATGTAATGTCCCTTCCTAACTTATTTCGGTGCAAGTTTAATTTCCACAATTTTGGGGTATTTTTGGAGGCTATGGGACCCACTCAATTTTGGTGAAAGACTTACAAAGATAAAAATAAGCCGTATTATTTTTTTAGTGGAATGTGGGGGCCACCCACATGAGGAAAACACACACTTAGCCAAACCAAGAGTTCTAAAATATTAGGAGGGAATTCGAATGGATAAGTGGAGGGGCCCACGTAGGAAGGAAGGCCCACAAAATTATAAAAGGGAAGAGCTTGACCTCATTTGTATATTTTTTCATATCCAACTCACCTTGGTTGCTCGAGTTGTTTAGCTGGGTCACTTGCTGTTTAGCACGAGTTTTCCGAGAGGATAACTCACCCTTTCTTCGGGGGACTTCACGTGCCACACTAGAGAGGATTTTTCATACCAATCTGGAGGAGATAAGCAGGAGGTTTCAACAGTTACACTTATACTTTTCTCAGCTAGTGCGTGTTTCAGGTGGACGTAGGAGGGGTTCACATGTGGGCCATTTTAGGGATATTTCGGGGAGCAATTTCCAGATGAATTTTAGTGAAGGAAGCTCAGGGGTATGGCATAATTTTGGTGGAGTTTTGGAGTAGGAGGTGACAACTACAATCTGGGAATAATTTGCAGCTCCTGGGCCAGCGCAAAAGTCTCTCACTGGGCACACATGGGAGTTGGTGGCTTGCATGGTGAGGCTGGAACTTGCTGGGAAAGATAAGGGAAACATTTGGGGAGTGATTTGAAACCTTTTTGGAGTGGTTTGGGTGGATTTTTTCTAGTGTACAGGCAGGTCGTACCTTCCATTAGTTAGAGGAGGACGTGGGGCTTTTGGGGCTTTAGGGGGTCAAAACGAGGCCAACCCCTTTCTAGGTTTTGGTGGGTTTTGCTTGACAATATTAGAGTTACTTTGGTGGAATTTTCTAAACACTGGAGGTGGGGTTTTTGGCAACATTTTTGTAGGAGACAGTGTAGTTTTGCTGGGGCAGCACAGAGCATCATTTTAACATCTGATAGCATCACTTGGGATTGTCATTTTATCACCTGGGCTTTGTTACAGTTGGGTTTGAGGCAAGCCCAGTTGCATTCCTTCCACATTTTTGCACTATTTCTCTAGTTATATAATAAAATGGCTAGGATTATTTCATACTTCTAGTTTGTTGTGGGTGTGCACTAAAGTTTAAAATTTTATGTTGTTGAATTTATTGTTTGATTTGTATATCATTGTTTTTCCTAGTTTGGAACCTGACAATGGTATCAAAGCTCAGATATTGACTCAGCTGCGGGGGACTTTCTAGTTAAAAGGACAGAAAGAATATCACCTATAGGAGACAGAGGTACCAGAGTAGGGAGAGGGAGTTAGAGCTTACACCGAACACTGAGGGGCGTGGGAAGGCTATAGTATTAGAGGGTATGGTGGAACCCAAGAGAAAGGAGGAGATGGCATTTGACAACCCTTGAAGGCCCTGAATGATTTAGTGAAGCGGAAAAAAGAGATTTTGGATGAGATCAAGCAACAAAATAGGGACCAGAGCATCTACTGGGACTTCTCAGGCCTCCCAACAATATGACCACCCTTCACTGACTACTCACCTACTAGCCTCTAATGGGCTAACTAGGACCACACTTCCTTCTTTTTTACCATCAACACCTAGTGAACAGGGTGGTGTTTAGATTCAACAAGATGACGAGCTTAGTGAAAAGTAAGCACCTTCACTAAGTGGGGTCCGTAGGCTATTTTTAGGTGTATGTCTATTTTTAGACATGGTGAGCATATTCTATAAGTTGCAGGATCCTATTTGTAGATGGTTGGTCAAATGTGGAAAATAGATGAAATTCTATTTTTAGAATATTAGGCGAAGTCTATTTATATATCGTCGATCTAAAAATAGGTGCATGTTGATTATTATTTACCCTTAATAATAATCCAACAATAAACATCAACTTATTCTCTTGGATCACTTTATTTCAGTGAACAGATTTGGAAAATCACTGGGCTGAAGGAATTATGCAATTCCTAGGGTTATTGGTGGCTCATGCATGAAGGACTTAGTTAGAATTGAAGTGGAAAAGTTATGACAAAGTTGGAAGAGTAGTTACAGGAGTTGTTATTTAGTTAACTCAGTTGAGCTAGTTGTATCTAGTTTAACTGAAAGATACACTAGTGAGAGTTAAGTGAATTAATTCACAACAAATAGCTCACTAAAAATTGAACAGAAACAACAATTAACTACAGTGCATGTCAATTCTAGTGGAGACCCAGTGGACAGATAGGCGAAAGGGTGAGATGGACTATAGTGATGCATTCAATGCATCTGACACACATTGGAGTTGCCAATGAGGATTGAGAAGTCAAGGCAAGGCCAATTCGAATTCATTCAGGGGTCTTCTTTAGTGGGGATTGCGTAGTGGAGGCAGGCTGTCAGGAGGCAAGAAATTGGTGCATGGAGATGAAAATTTCCGCATGACAGTGTGTAATGAATCTACATTGTATTGAGAGCCTGATGTAATAAGCTTTGTATGAGATTATTACATGATTCCATTGATATACATAATATATGATAGTTGGGGTTTTTAGCTTTTATCTTTCCCATTAAACAACTATGTTATGTGCGATTGAATTGATTCACATGTGTTTGCAATTGAGTTTTAAATTTCCGCAAGTTTAAAAGTGGAAGGATTTTGTATTTTGTAAGAAGATAAATATTGTGAGATCAGGAGGATCCAATAATACATCAGTATTAATAAATTTCTACATGGTATCAGAGCAGTATTGATCCCTGAAGATTGCAATTGTGAATAATTGATGAGTTTTGTGCTAGTGGACAATTCAAATTTGCGGCAGAAATTTCTTGGTGCGACAATTGAGTATTCATTGAAATGTCTTTAAATGGGTTGCGATTGGAGTATGCCCTTGATGGTAGCTCGAATTACATAGCCTGGAAGGATAGGAAGGAGGCGGTGCTTGAAGATAATGGGCTGAAGGAGTTCATCGATAGCGATGTTCCTAAGCCTACTTCTAGCGATGTTGCAGGACTTGACGCATGGCAATAGAAGGTAGCAAAGACAAGAATAATTCTATTGGAAGGTGTGAAGGAACATATTGTGTCAAGCCTTCATGGGAAAGCCACTCCATTTTCAATGTGGAAGGCTTTGACAGATATTTTCCAAAGAAGCAACGACCAGAGGAAGTTGGTGTTGAAAGATAAGCTCAAAAAAATAAAAATGGAGAAGGGCGATAGTATTCCAAAATATCTCACGAAGTTTGTCCATTGTAGGGATGAAATGGGAAGTGTGGGGATTACTGTTGATGATGATGACTTGGTGAGCTTGGCTCTCCTTGGGATTCTGAAGAGTTGGCATAGCTACGAAGACTCTGTCAATGGACAGGAGAAACTACCGGGTTGGGAGCGACTTTGGTCGGATCTTGTGTAGGAGGAGATAAGGCGAAGTACCAGGGATATCTCTTCATCGAAGAATGATGATGAAGAGAATTTTTCTTTGGCTACCAAAGCAAGGAAATAAAAGGGGAAGAAATCCCATCCAAAATCCGAGGCTGAAGGAAAGAAGCTGGATTTGTCCAAAGTGAAGTGTTTTCACTGTCACGGACATGGGCATCTCGCCACTAACTTCCCACAGAAAAAGAAGAATAAGAAGGCTGTTGGAGCTGCAGCTGGAGAGGCCTTAGCCTCAGAATTTGAAATTGATTTCTCTTTGATCGCATGCTTGGTTTCAAGCTCAATGGGATCAATGTGGTATCTTGATAGTGGTGAATATTTCCATATGACGGGAGACAAGGAGCTATTTAGTGACTTGGAGGAGAAGGATCTCCAAATGCATATAGAGATGGGAAACGATGGTAGATATAGTGCGACCAACATTGGAACCATTACCTTTGAGAGGGAGTCAAGTAAACCATTTCTATTGAAAGATGTTATGCATGTTCCAGGTCTGAAGAAGAACTTGGTCTCGGTCACAATGTTGGAAGACAAAGGTTATGACGTTGTTTTCAGCAAGGGAAAAGCTTTCCTGCGACATAAAACAACGGGTCTAACCAAGAGGATAGGGATTCAAGTTAAGAATCTCTACAAGCCAGAGGTAGATGGCTGCACTGCAATGATGGGAAAAGCAGAAGAAGTGGTGAGCCGGGATGAGGGCGAATTATGGCACAGGAGATTGGGCCATCTTCACCATGGCACCTTGAAGATTTTGCAGCAGATTTATACTGGAATTCCCTTTCATGAGAAGGAGAACCGTGCTTCGGTGATCCTGGAGAGAATTCACAAAGATGTGTGTGGACCTTTCTTGGTTGCTTCAATAGAAAAACACAGGTACTATGTTATATTTGTTGATGACTATTCTTGTAGATGCTGGATCTTCTTCATGCAGAAGTAGAGAGAAACATTCTCAAAGTTCTATGAGTTTAAAGCATTGGTGGAGAAGGAGTCGGGGAAGCAAGTGAAGGCTCTACGGAGCGATAATGGCGGTGAATATATCTCGAACAAATTCAAATACTTCTGTAGGAAAGAGGGAATTCGAAGAGAACTCATAGCGCCTCATAACCCATAACAGAATGGGGTTGTGGAGAGGAAGAACAGAATGATCGTGGGTGTTGCATGAGCTATGCTGCATGACAAGGGCCTACCGATGCACTTGTGGGCAGAAGCATGCAACACTGTAGTTTATGTGCAAAACCGTTGTCCTCAAAGAGTACTTGGAATGAGTATACCTGAAGAAACTTTTACTGGTAAGAAGCATGATATTTCTCATTTGAAGATTTTTGGCTCATCTGTTTACATTCATGTGACAAAGGACACCAGGAAGAAGCTGGAGCCGACTGCAGAAGTTGGGATATTTGTGGGGTACAAAGAAACACCCCATAATTATCGTGTGTATTTTCCAAATAGTCAGATGATTATGGTGCGACGGGATATAAAATTCAATGAGGTGAAAGCTATGAAGTTGTCGCTTGAGAGGGAGCTACACTTGCATGCAGAGGAGGAACTTCTTGTGCCCAAAGATGAGCCTCTAGATGTGGATCAACCATAGGAGGAGATTCATGGAGTGGAGGAGTCCACTCATGCAGAACCAAACATCAGATCTGGCAGAAAGTGTACCATAGAAGCTAAGAGACTAAAGCTTGATGCGGAAGAGAATGTAGGAGTCCCTACATCACAGCGCAAACAGAGATAGTCACCTGACCGATTTACTGGATACATGGCTCTTATGAGAAAGTGTATCATGATAGAGCCTTCTTCTTTTGAAGAAGCAGCGCAGGAGCTCACATGGGTAGATGTGATGGTGGAGGAGTATGACTCCATTGTTAGAAGCAGTGCTTGGGAGATTGTTCCAAGGTCGGTGGGTAAATCAACGGTAGATTCGAAATGGATCTACAAGGTAAAGCAAGTTGTTGACGGGAGTGTCGAGAAGTATAAGGCAAGATTTGTTGCCAGAGGATTCTCACAGATCGAGGGGATTGATTATGAAGAAACCTTTTCACCTGCACAGTATTATTCCATAAGGACCATCCTTGCTCTCTCAGCGCAGATGGGTTGGCACTTTCATTAGATGGATGTGAATATTGTGTTCCTTAATGGGATCATTGAGGAAGAGGTGTACATTGAGCAACCTGAAGGATTTGAGATCTTTAGCAGCGAGTCGCATGTGTGCATAATCAAAAGAGCATTGTATGGGCTGAAGCAAGCACCATGTGCTTGGTACACACAGATCGACAACTATTTAACTGGACTTAGCTTCACCAAGAGTGAGGCAGATGCAAACCTGTACCAAATTATGGTGGAGGGTAAGATTTTAATCATTTTTCTTTATGTTGATGATTTAATACTAACGGGTGATGAGCAGTTGATACACTCATGCAAGGTATATCTTGCAAAGGAGTTTGAGATGAAGGACTTGGGCCTCCTTCATTATTTCCTTAGATTGGAAATATGGCAACGAGAAGGTGAACTGTTTGTGTCTCAAGGAAAGTATGTTTGGGATATACTTGGTAAGCTTCACATGGAGGACTGCAAGCCCATGGATACTCCTCTTCTAGGAAATTGGAGGAAAGAGGATGCTACATCGGCAGAGGTAGTGGATGCCATTGTTTATCGACAGTTGGTGGGTTCACTCATGTATTTAGTTAATACAAGATCAGACATATGCTATGTGGTGAACTAGCTTTCACAAGTGATGGTTAAGCCTACCAAGCTCTTTTGGAAGGCAGGCAAGCATGTCCTGAGGTATCTCAGGGGCACATCTGAGTATGCTTTATGGTACAGACAGACGGATGAGGTGAAGTTGCATGGCTTCACGGATGCAGATTGGGCAGGAAGCCCAACGGACAGAAAGAGCACATCAGGAGGGTTTTTTAGTATCAGATCTACAATAGTTTCTTGGTACAACACGAAACAAATATTCGTGGCACTCAGTTCAACAGAAGTAGAATACGTGGCAGCAAGTCAAGCTGCATGTTAGGCTATCTGGATGAGGAAGATCTTGGTTGGTTTGTTTGGTTCACATTTAGATCCTACAATGATACATTGTGATAATCAGAGTTGCATTAAAATCTCGATTAATCCTGTGTTTCATGATAGATCTAAACATATTGATATCCGGTATCATCATATCAGAGATTGTGTGCAGCGGAAGATCATGTTGCTTCAGAACATTCCTACGGAAGATCTGGATGCAGATATTCTGATGAAGGCGATCGATAGGAGAAAATTTGAATACCATAGAGGTAGGATCGGGGTGAAGGAAAATCCCTATCTTGTTGAGAGGGAGTTTTGATATTCAACAAGATGATGAGCTTAGTGAAAAGTAAGCACCTTCACTAAGTGGGGCCCATAGGCTATTTTTAGGTGTATGTCTATTTTTAGACATGGTGACCATATTATATAAGTTTCAAGATCCTATTTGTAGATGGTTGGTCAAATGTGGAAAATATATGAAATTCTATTTTTAGAATATTGGGCGAAGTCTATTTATAGATTGTCGATCTAAAAATAGGTGCATGTCGATTATTATTAACCCTTAATAATGATCCGACAATCAACATCAACTTATTCTCTTGGAGCACTTTATTTCAGTGAAGAGATTTGGCAAATCAGTGGGTTGAAGGAATTACAAAATTCCTAGGGTTATTGGTGGCTCATGCATGAAGGACTCAATTAAAACTGAAGTGCCAAAGTTATGACAGAGTTGGAAGAGTAGTTACAGGAGTTGTTATTTAGTTTAACTCAATTAAGTGAGTTAAACTCAGTTGAGCTAGTTGTATCTAGTTTAAATGAAAGATACACTAGTGAGAGTTAAGTGTATTAATTAGTTAATTAATTCACAACAAATAACTCACTAACAACTGAACAGAAACAACAGTTAACTACAGTGCATGTCAGTTCCAATGGAGAGCCAGTGGAGAGATAGGTGAAAGGGTGAGATGGATTATCCGTTGTGACTATAGTGATGCATTCAATGCATCTGACACACATTAGAGTTGCCAATGAGGATTACGCAGTCAAGGCAAGGCCAATTAGAATTCATTCAGGGGTCTTCTTCAACAGAGATTGCGCAGTGGAGGCAGGCTGTCAGGAGGCAAGAAATTGGTGCATAGAGATGGAAATTTCTGCATGACAGTGTGTAATGAATCTACATTGTACTGAGAGCCTGATGTACTAAGCTTTGTATGAGATTATTACATGATTCCATTGATATACATAATATATTATAGTTTGGGTTTTTAGCTTTAAGCTTTCCCGTTAAACAACTGTGTTTTGTGCGATTGAATTGATTCACATGTGTTTGCAATTGAGTTTTAAATTTTTGCAAGTTTAACAGTGGAAGGATTCTGTATTTTGCAAGAAGATAAGGAGGATCCAGTAATACATCAGTATTAATAAATTTCTACAGGTGGATCAAATGAATAGTTGGCCATGGGAGAGTATTGCAAGGAGTGGAAATCCATGGAGGAAGATTTCAATGTTGATTTATGGTAGCCTCGAATGTGCTCTATCCTTGTAACTTTGTATATAGGCTAGGACACATGTATTCCATAAAATCCATAAATGGTTTTGGAAAATTCCACTTAGAGATGGTTTAATTAAATTAATTAATCATTTTTTAATGTTTTCCTAAGTCTAAACTTAGGGAAACTGATTAATTAAAGGGTATTAATTAAACTAAGTGTGAATCTTCTAGATAAAGTCATGGATCACCTCTAAGTTAATCTTAGCCCTTGATTATGTTTTAGTCTTGGCCGTTGAAGGTTCAACATAATAATATAAGAAGGAGGGTGAGGGGCCTATGGAAAATACATTGAGACACTTGAGCCATTGAGCATTTTTGAATTTGTGTGAGGAGACACAACTTTTGATCAAGAATCAAATCACTAGGGTAGGGTTTGCTAAGTGATTGTGATTTAGTGATCAGATACAGAGAGGGGCAAAAGCAGAGACTGGTCAGGAGGACTGGGAGTGCATTTCAGAGAGAGGAAGAGGTGACGCAGAGAGAGACAACAAAATTTTCTGAAGATGTGACACAGACCCTGCAAGAAATGACACAGAAACAACGCAGTGTCTCTTGGAGTCAGTCTGGATATAGCTAGAGGCTGGGGTTTCTAATCCAGGAGGGCCAAAATCTAGTTTCAGATTAGCCAGATTAATTGCAGTAAGGGGTGACGCAGTTCCTCAAGCTTTCCCACACATGCTTACGCAGATCCAGCGTAAGAAATCACGCAGAGGCAATGAGGGCTTCACCAATGTTGTTTTTGATCAGCCGGAGACAAGCCGGAGACTTGCAGAGTGAGGTACATATCACAATTATATTTGTTGTCTAGATTTCTATGAAGGTTTTTCCGGACGTTGGCACCCTATTTGTATTCAAGATTCTACTACTTAATAATACAAACCCTCAGATCTTCTATATCGGTTTTCCCAAGTTTTGTTTTTCCGGGGACTTAGTCCAAAAATAACTGTGTCACATGTGAATGTTTTTCATTATATTTTGTTCAGATTGTTTCAGCACTTAGATTTATTTCGCAACATTATTTGTGTAGAATGCTTCAGAAATTACTTTGATATTTCACTGTAATGAAATAATTATGAAACATAATAGAAGAAGTAATTCAGATTTGTTGCAGTAGGAATCCGGATCTAGGATTTTTCACATGGTATCAGAGCTTATTCAAGATGACGTGTAGGTGAAACACAAGTGAACCAGCCGACCAGTGCTGAAGAGTCTGGGATCTGCGTAAGCAATAACAAACCCTCCTAGAAATTACGTTGTCTAGGCCAGGAGGGAATTCTAGCGCAAAAGAGGCTCCCTCTAAGAGAATTGACAGAGGGGTAAGATTTTTCAGTTGTAGAAGAGGCAGAGTAGCAGATCAGTGTAGCTGAAGGATGCAATTATTGCACAACAGTAAGAGCAGGTGCATAAGCGTCAGAGAATTCTGAAAAACACTGTTGGGGATTTCTTGAACTCAGAGGCTTTCTTACTAAAAAAAATCAGCTTTTTCCCATGCAGCAGCAGAAGCAGTGACTTATTCCTCAAGGAGTGCGTAAGTATAGTTGAGCAGAGAGTTAGAGGAAGTTTTCGATGAGTTGAGGAGATGGCCAGCAATGGATTGTGACCAATATAGATTGGAGGGTGCCTCCAATTATGTTATTTGGAAATCAAGGATTGAGTTCCTCCTTGATGAACATGATCTGAAGGCCCTCATAGACAGCGCAGTTACAGAACGTCTTGATGCAGCACACTTGAGAAAATTCAAGAGGAATATGGAAAGAGCCAAGCGATTGATCCTAGATGGAGTGAAGGATCATATCGTACCCCACATAGAAGCAAAGACCACATCTAGGGAGATGTGGACAGGGCTAGAAAATCTATACCAAGGATCTTCCAAGGAGCGGAAGATGTACCTTGAAGAGAAGATGCATAATATCAGGATGAAGAAGGGAGAGCATTTTGAATCCTTCTTGTCTTGGATTCAGGAAAACTGAGATCAACTGTCTGTAGTAGGATATGTACCTAGAGACTCAGAGCTAGTAAGACTCACTCTGAACTCTATTTCAAAGTATTATCATGTCTTTGTCCAAAGTATATTGGGTAGAGAAATAATTCTAGGATGGGAAGCGATGGGGTAAGCCTTAAAGCAAGAAGAGTTGAGTAGGGATCTCTTAAAAATCCACTTGGAGGATGGCATTAGCAGTTCAAAGGTCAAGAAGGAAGAAGAAGATAACATTGCCCTTGCATCAAAAGGGAAACATAAGAAAAAACAGAAAGATCTGTCCAAGATCAAGTGCTTCTAGTGTGGGGAAATGGGGTATTATGCCACATAGTGGCCTCTTATGAAAAAGGATAAAGAGGATAAGGAAGACCCACAAGCAAGAGCTGCCAAGATTTAGGCAAAAAAATATTGTGTCATGTTAGCTCATATTTTGAAAGGAGAGAAGTGGGACGAATTGGAGTTGTAGATCCAAAATCTACAAGGAGGCGAGATCCTTGAGTATTACCAAAATATTGGATCACATGTGAGATATGACAGCCTAAAGATAGTAGCAGGATGGACAGTTGTAGCAGAAGATCAGAAGACAATGTAGTGGCTAGAAATACTAGAGCCTGATCAACGCAGAGAGGAGAAACAACATCAATAGTTGAGCAGAAACAACGCAATGTAGTGTAGTGCTCACGCAGTGTAGAGTAGCAACAATGCAATATTTTTAGAGAGCTAGTGTAGAAACTAGCAAAAATCAATATTATTTTCCAATTACAGATTTTATTGTCCAAATTTTAGATGTTTTTCTGAAGCAGCAGTGCAATAGCATCAGTAGTTAAGCAGCAGTAGCAGATGAGCAGCAACAGCGCAGTGCACAAGTGGTGCAATGCAGAGTAGAGTAGTTCTCACATAATGCAGAGCAGTTCTCACGCAGTGCAACAACATGGTTGCTAAATTCAGAGGGAGTTGCAGTACAATGGAAGTTTGCAGCGGCATGCAGAGTCAGCAGCAGTACAAATGCAACATTTTTCTTGTGCAGTGTTGGTGAGTAACATCAACAACACAACAACTGATGTTCCAGAAGTCAGAGCAGCACATTGAGCTATTTTTATAGAGCACTTTGCTTGCTAAGAGAGAGTGTTGATTTATGGTAGCATCAGATGTGGTCTGGCCCTGTAACTTTGTATATAGGCTAGGACACATGTATTTCGTAAAACACAGAAATAGTTTTGGAAAATTCCACTTAGAGATGGTTTAATTAAATTAATTAATCACTTTTTAATGTTTTCCTAAGTCTTAACTTAGGGAAACTTATTAATTAAAGGGTATTAATTAAAATAAGTGTGAATCTTCCAGATAAAGTCATGGATCACCTCCAAGTTAATTTTAGCCCTTGATTATGTTTTAATCTTGGCCATTGAAGGTTCAACAAAAGAATATGAGAAGGAGGGTGAGAGGCCTATGGAAAATACATTGAGACACTTGAGCCATTGAGCATTTTCGAATTTGTGTGAGGAGACACAACTTTTGATCAAGAATCAAATCACTAGGGAATGGTTTGTTAAGTGATTGTGATTCAGTGATCAAATCCAGAGAGGGACAGAAGCAGAGACTAGTCAGGAGGACGAGGAATGCATTTTAGAGAGAGGCAGAGGTGACGCAGAGAGATACAAGACAATTTTCTGAAGAGGTGACGCAGACCCTGCAGGAAATCACGCAGAAACAATGCAGTGTCTCTTGGAGTCAGTCTGAAGATAGCTAGAGGCTGCAGTTTCTGAGCCAGGAGGGCCAAAATCCAGTTTCAGATTAGCTAGATCAGTTGCAGTAAGGGGTGACGTAGTTCCTCAATCTTTCCCATGCAAGCTTACACAGATCCATCGTAGGCAATCACACAGAGGTAGTGAGGGCTTCACCAACACTATTTTTGATCAATCAGAGACTTGCAGAGTGAGGTATATATCACAATTATATTTTATGTCTAGATTTATCTGAAGGGTTTGCTGGATGTTGGCACCCTAGTTGTATTCAATATTCTGCTACTTAATAATACAAACCCTCAGATCTGTTGCACCAATTTTCCCAAGTTGGGTTTTTCCGAGGACTTAGTCCAAAAACAATTGTGTCACATGTGGATGTTTTTCATTGTATTTTGTTCAGATTGTTTCAACACTTAGATTTATTCCACAACATTATTTGTGTAGACTACTTCAAAAATTACTTTGATATTTCACTGTAATGAAATAATTATGAAACATAATAGAAGAAGTAATTCATATCTGTTATAGTAGGAATCTAGATTTAGGATTTTTCACATTCAAGGGAGCTCTATCTTTTAGAGATTATCTTGAGCTCGAGAAAAATGAGAAGGGAAGGAATTATGGAGGCTAGGGCACGCAGAGCTCCGAGTTGCAACTAACTATTGGGAGGATGTACTTCCCCACATATGATGCCACTACCAAGTGCACAACTCGAGCTTGGGTGGAGAAGTTGGATACCTATTTCTAGCTCAACAGGATGAAAAATGTGGAAGTCATTAAAATGGCTACCTTACATTTGGAGGGAGAGGCACACGACTGGTGGTTTCATGGATTATGCACTTTGGGGCATGCCAATTTGACTTCCTATGAGGATTTCACAAGGAGAGTGGTGGAGCATTTTGATCGGAGGGATCCTCATGAGGCTCACTTTAGGGAGTTGACCCAACTTAGACAAATGGGTCATCCAGAGCATTATATATCAGAGTTCTTGAGGGTTTCAGTCATGGTGCCATACTTGTCGAATGCTAGGAGGGTGTACATGTTCGCAGAGGGGTTGCTTGAGCCGCTACATGGAATAGTGAAGTCATGCACGAATTCTACTCTACAGGAGGTCGTGACCTGTGCGAGAGATTTGCAAGGGGCCATCCCCAAGACCTGGGCACTTATTCCATCATACACTCCCTACCCCTAGAAGGGTAGTGATACTAGACCACCACCACAAAGAGAAGCCCAAGGGCATGGGAAGTTAGATGAGGAGACTAGGAGAGACCTCAGGAGGAGGAAGCTATGCTTTACTTGTCGGGAGATGTGGACATCAGGCCATCAATGCATAGCAGGCAAGGCCCATTATATCGAGGCATTTTTAGAAAATGATCAGGAGGATGATGTGGAGTTGGAGTATGGTGGGGGAGACAATTTGGTTCCAACAGAGAGGGGGCCACCACCACCACCACATAGTGGAGCATATTTTACACCATTTGGGGGAGTCCTTGCCTCTTTGTGCGGGGTTCCAAAATTTCTGACCTTTAGGATTAGAGGCACAATGCAGGGGCAACATGTCTCAGTATTAGTAGAAAGTGGGGCCACCCATAATTTCATTGATGCTCAGATGGTCTAGAGGAGGGGTATCACCACTACAGAGTTTGAGGGGTTTTCAGTTCTTGTGATGGGGGAGAGAACTATGTAGTGCACTCGGTATGTTCCTGCTTTGATAGTGAACATGGGGAACTACTTGATGACAAACCATTTCTTCGTGGTGGACGTACTAGACACCAATGTAGTGATGGGTTTCCAATGGCTATACTCCCTTGGCTTAGTCACCACCGATTGGAGGAAGCTAGAGATGGAGTTTACTGGGCCAGATGACAAGCTGATAGTTTTTTTGGGTATGCATTCGTATCCTCCATAGACAGTCTCGACACATAGGATGGAGGCAGATTTGAGGCACGAGGACATAGCATGGCCAGTGGAGCTGAGGATTTTAGAAGCTGGGGAACAGGCCAAGCCACCACACCTAGACATACAGGCCATACTTGACAGATACTCGTTAGTATTTGGAGACATACGACCGAGGAGGCCACCATTAGCGTAGTTTTGAGGTCTAAAATTGGCCTCCTAAGAAAAATGTACAACTAAAACAAAATTTATAATAAACAATAGGATTAAAGATGATGATGTCAAACATGGGGGGTGATTCACCACTTTTGGAGTAAAAAAGTAAAAATATTAAAAAATAATAAAATAATAAAACTACTTTTTCAACCCATATTTTCAACTTATCTCCCTAAGTTTTTACTCAAATTTCAAGTGGGAGTACTCATTGGATTCAAAATTTAATTTCTCATCCAAGGAGTACCCATGTTGCATACTTTCGATGGACCATACTACACGAAAAATGAGAAATACATGAAAAAAACGTGATTGCAATCATGTTTTTCATGTATTTCTTATTTTGCGTGTAGCAAGTTCCATCGAAAGTATGCAACATGGGTACTCCTTGGATGAGGAATCAAATTATGCATCCAACGAGTGTTATCACTCGAAATGTGAGTAAACCCACAGGGAGATAAGTTGAAAATACGATTCGAAAAAATAGTTTTTTCTTTTTTCCCTCTAAAATTTGATGATGTTATCTAATATTATTTTATTATTTCCACTATTATTTTATAATTCCTTAGGAGGCCTATTTTAGACCTCAAAATTTCCCTAATGTAAACAGGGGATTCAAGCAGACCATCGAGTTGGATCTTGGTGTGCAGGAAGTCATCACCACCCCTTATGGGCATCCCAAGGCCTATAAGGATGAGATTGAGCAAGCCATCAGGGAGTTTTTTTGCGTTGGGCCACGTTAGGCCAAGTTCCATTCCCTTTTCTTCTTCAGTGGTGTTGGTGAAGAAGAAGGTTGGAACTTTGCATATGTGCATCGATTACAGGGTGCTCAATAAGAAGACGTTGAAGAATCAATACCCAATTCAACCTATTGATGAGATGATGGATGAGCGGAGAGCTCAACATGGATGAGCTGAGCTCTCAAGCTGATCATATGTGCTTTGATACCATGTGATAATTCCGAAAACTAGAATCCTATTGCAACAACTGATATTATTTCTCCTAATTTTTAATTAATTAGCAATTTATCTGCTACAACAAATATCGAAATAAACACACTGCAACCTTCACAAATAAAAACCGAGGAACAATAAATGTTGGAATAAATTCTAGCACACACACATAAAATAACACAATTATTTTTGGAAAAAATTCCTCGAAAAAACCCAACTTGGGAAACCCAGTGCAGTAGATGAGGGTTTTTTTATTAAGTAGTAGTGAAATAATATGAGTACAACTGGATTCTGAAGCTAGCAATCCTACAGAGAAATATTGGCAAGAAAAATATAGTGAGGAAATTTCCTCACTCCACAGGCAAGTCCAGGCTCTGACCTCAGCTCGAGGTGAGCCGTCCAAACTGGCTCTATGTAGCTACTGTGTCACACCAGCGCAATCCCTTCTGCACTCAGTTCGAACTAGCTTCTCCTCAAGGCTTCTAGTTTGCTGCTATCTGGGAAAATGTCTTTCCTGGCCTTCAGAACCTCTATCCAGCTTCTGGCACTAAAACTTGTCTTTCCACAGTAGAATCGAAACTGCCTCTAGAGGTTATTGTGCTGCCCCAACGCAACCTCTCTATGGCTCTTCTGCCTCTATGCAAATGCACTCACCAGATTTGGAATTCTTCCTCCAGCTTCACTGTCTCTGCCCCTCTCTCACTACTTCTATCTCACTATCTCTCTCTCTAACAAGTGATTGCTGCTACTCTGGAAATTGATCTAGTCATGAAATCGAACCTCGCAGGTGCGTTCTCCAAGTTCACATCAACTTCTGCTTATAATCCTCTGTTGAGACTTCAATGAACAAGATTAAATATTAATGAATGGCTATAATTAACTTGAAGTCGATATCTCTGAGTTTCTAGATCATTCACACATTGAATTAATTAATTCTGATTAATTAACCATATTCCCTAAGTTTAGACTTAGGAAATATTTAAAAACTGGATAATAATCTAATAAGTCACTTCTAGGAGGAATTTCCATAAACAGTTTCTGGGTTTTGGATATCTCTTGTATCCTATCCTCTCCACAAAATTTCATGTCTAGAACACATCCGATGCTACAAAAACTAACACAGGGTAAGCCTCAAGATATTGTTCTAAAATCATCTTGTCAAAAGGCTTGTAATCCTGAGTCATATCCCTTAAGAGTTTGTTAAATATTTGGTCAAATTCCTCAACCATTTCGTTTTCTCTTTTCTTAATAGTGTTGAATTCTTTCACCAAATACTTTCCTTCTCTCTTATCTCTATACTTATCCTTAAATGCATCAAGAAGGGTCCTCAAAGAGTCAAAGGCATTGTCAGCTTTGTCTTGAAGCCAATCGAGAGCATCATCTTCTAGAGGAAGCACAAATAGTTTCATTCGATCATCCTCGTGATTATAAACAATAGCATGAGTGAATCTTTGGATACAACAATTGAATTTCTTTATGTGTGCTTCAACTTTTATAACATTTTTCCCTTGGAAGAGAGGAAACTTACTCATAGTGGACTGACTCGGCAGATCATGTGGATATCCTTGAATGTCAGTGAAGTTGCAAGGCCTGATAAATCACCCATGATGTCTTTATTTATATGATGGTTGTTGAAAAGAATATGGAGATCAAGGAGAGCTTCTTGTCTAAGAAAACTTAAATGATCTCTCGAATGTAATTTGTTTAACCGAGCTCTAAGAACCTTTTAAGGATCGAGATAGGGGTTAACCAAGCTACCATGATTCATTCTAGAGTGCGTTCTTTTGAATGGATGAATACGTGGAATTGCCACCCAACAAGAAACCAACCTAAATGTCCATTTGCTAATGGTGTGAATGAACAAGATGAGATGATTAGTGAGAGAATAAAAGATGAGGTGATGAGAAGATGAATAATGATGCAAGAAGGGTGCCAAAAAGTGTGGCATTGATGAGATCAATGGAAATATGGAACATGATTATAAGATTATGAGAAATTTTCGTAAACCCAAAAAAAAAGAAACTTTTCCTCAACAACAGCCGCCAAGAATGGTGTCATTTATATTGTATAGGCACTCTGAAAACTACTCAAGGAGGGGTCTATCACTATGATCCCCACCTGCTCCGTCTAGATGTCTCCCAACAACAGGCTATGGGGGGTAGTCCCTATGGAAATGAGGTGAAGGGAAACAAGTTGGGAACCAACTTTCTTGGGGGATACAGATGAGTAACCTAGCTACTTAGTTAAAACTAGCAAGACTTAAGTATTGAATTAGATTTAGAGATGACATCAATGCCTTATTGCATCACAATTCATGCTTATTACAAATTCAAACCAACTAACTAGATGGATACCCGTTGCTTAATATGATAGACTATCCTATATTCTATGAAAATCCTAAAATCTAGGTGTAATGCAAGGATGTTGGTTAATTTTAGATTAAATGCCTAATCTAAGTTAATCCTTTCCATTAATTGTTTTTATAAATAGTCTTTAGAGTAGGTTGTGGGATGGAAGCCAATGGGAAGCATGCAATGGCTCGATTAGCAATACCTCCCCCTGTGTTCCAACCACCCAGTGCCTCTGGCATTGCAGATATTGTGGCTTTGACGACTACAAGGTCACTCTATTAACCACTGAGAAGGGTTGAATCCCTCAAGCTAGATGAGAGAGGGTTGTCCTAGGAGTCTATCAACCAAGCTTATGGTTGGAAGTAAGTTTTTATCGCAATCTTAGCCTAGAATTCTTATGCAATGGTTATGAGTGAGGTCACTTGAGTTAATATTGGTTAAGTCTCTAAGTACTGATATTTGTGATTAGTATTTGATGATAAGAGTACTTAACAATAATTAAAACACAATTTTAAACAAGACAAGTGCATAAAAATACAAATTTCAATGTTTAACGCCATTTGATGACAAAAAAAGAGAGCAAATTATCCACTTATCGATTAGCCAATGAATCAAGATGCCAAATACAAATATTCAAATTAGATTTCAAAAGATACTTAATACCAACAAAAGTTATGATTAGAGTGCTTTTAGTGAGTGAACTCATTAGATGTGAATCATGAAATTTATATATAAACGCATAAGGAAACACAATGTTAGCCACTTCCACAATATCAATGATAGGAACAAGGAACAATAGAATGTACAACTATGAAAAAACTTATGCAATTTATGTTCCAATGACATTTTAGAGAGCAATAAGTGACTAATATAACAACAGTAATAAACTTATGACAATAGTTAGTAAACTAATGTAAACCCAAGAAGCAAGAAGCCTATGATAACCTGAGATGCTTAATGATATGCTCAACACTTTGGTTAATGAAAATTATGGGCTTATCTTACCTTAAGATGTAGTATTCAGAATTTTTTCATACATGAAATAACTTATTACAACAATGATTGGATTATAAAATTTATGAGCTAGAGAAGCTACAACAAGTGCCAATATGCCCAAAACTAGGAAACATTTTCCAAAACTGAAAAAATTAGTTTGTGAGCCATTTTACGTGAATTATTTAGGACTTTGATTTAGTGATTTATGCAGAAAATTCCAGCAAACAAAATTTTAGATCTAGGCTAGATCCTTGATGCCCAAGTGGCCAAATCTTGAGAAAATTAATTTTTGCAAATTTTGAGTTATTTTGACCAACTTAGTATGATTTTAGGGCACTTATATCACTGTTATAAAATAAAATTTATAGCAGTAGGAAAAAAATAAGAAAACTAAGGTTTAGAGAGAAAACCCTAGGCCTAAGGCCTTGAAGATCTCTTGGTCCAAATTTGTTGAAACTTTAGGATGAGCTTGCCACCTGAAAATAATTTTTTTTTGAGTCAAATGCAAAACCACCAAGCATTCAATCCAAAAAATTCAGAAATGGATTTAGGTAAAACTAGGGCCAAGGAGGGCCAACGCTAGGCCCAGTAGGGCTAGCATTGAGGAAAAAGTCTAGAGCAAGGCAGGCCATGGGTAAAAAATGGCCAAAGAGAGAAGATCAAAGAGCAAGGAGGAGGGAAAAGCCCTAGAAGGATGGGAATTGGGGCTAAAGGGAATATTAGGGCTTGAAAATGCCACAAACAACCCAAAGGACATTTTTTTGAGGTAAAGAAGGGGGTCAAGGCCTCTTAGGCCCACGAATAGGCCTAAAAATGCCTTAAAATCCCAACACAAGGCTTACAAGGGGAGGTCGTGGCCCTAGAGGGCTGACATTGGCCCTTTGGAGGCCCTCAAGGATGATACAGAGGGATGGAAGGTTGACGTAGGCCAAGAGGAGGAGGTTGTTGGCCTTGGAGAGGCCGAATCTAGGCCTGGGAGGGCTGAAACGCAAGAACCCAACTTCAAAAAAATTTAGTTGCCTCAGATCTGAATTTTGCTGCAAATTTTCCAATGGCTAGCCTTGAAAAAAAATTTGGAGACTATATCTTACCCTCAAGGGCCTAGATCTAGCCCTACTTCAAATTCTTCTCTTGAATTCCCCTGCAAAAATGGAGATAAAATACCCAAAACCCAAAATATATACAAAATCTAAAAAAAACATAAAAACCCAATTAGCAAAAAAATAATTATAAATTTAAATTACAAATATATTTACAAAATACTCAAATATATAAAGGTTTTAAAATAATTTTTTAGAAATAATTTTTTATGGATATTTTCTTTGATAAATGGATAAAAATACTTTAAAACCAATGCACACAATAGACTTAGCAAAGTTTAAATCCACCACTTAAATACTTTGGATCCAAACAAAGTCAGCTCATGCCCCTAGTCTGTGAACTTGGAGACCAAGGACATGGGTACTTGCAAACACTATGTATATATCTCAAGAAAAGTTGTTAATGATATGACGAATCAAATCATATAAGGTTAGCCCAAAAATATCAATAGAATGACTTTATCCCTATCTAATGAAAACCAAATTTTATCATTTACCATCACAACATAGGAAAACCCGTAGCCAGTACATACCACAAATCAATGAACACTGAACACCTTGAACTGCACCCCAAAGTCTTTATTATGATAGAAATAAAAGTTCCCAGTGGGACAATAGTGTTACATCAATGTTTCAGTAACAATTTCTTAGCCGGAGATCAGATGAAATTGGCATTTAGTAGTTTTCAAGTTCTTCTGTGGAAACATCCTTATGGGCTGGGTTCATTCAACATTGTTGTTGGAAAGCAAGATGGAAATAATATTTTATATAAATGTGGCGGCTACAAAGATCAAGGGAATACCCTTCATATTTGTGTAGTCCCATGCAAAAGTCTCTTTTTTCTCTTGCAACAACTAAACCAATTATTTTGTTTATGAGGGAGATAGATTTGGATTCATATTCAAATCTTTTCCGGGATCAATTTCAATTGAGTCACACTTATGGTTTGGGGTAGCAAGTATCAAATTGTAAACACGATTATTTTGATTAGGTTCATTCATTATAGAATTATGAGCTGGAATGTTGGAGGAATTTTTGGCTGTGTGTTATATTCTTTCCACGATTAGTCGTATGCGTGCACGGGTGGGGGGGGTGGTCACAGGGGGGGTTCCAGCCCCTCCTATTCGTTGTGCTGAGAGCAACAGGGGGGGAAATAGGCCTCCCTGTTGGGGTGTTTGTAGGGGGCAATATCCCCCCTACACAGGGTTTAGGGCAGTGCCCTAAGAAATTTTTATTTGGACCCTATAATAGGTGGGTGGACTTGCCTATGGTTTTGTGCATGGGTTTTGCACATGTTTTTGGGCATGATGGTTTTTTTCCCATGGTATTTTGTAGATCTAGTCAAGGGAACTAAAATTATGTTCTAATCTAGGGTTAATTGATTGAGGTTTATGAATGCTTCGACATGTATATATATGTATTGTAACATTGAAAGGAATATAATTAAAAATTAATTTGGTAGTCCTGGTTTTGGGTTCCAGGGGATAATACTTGTGCATATTTGTTTTATGTTCTCACCATTGTTTATTTTGCTATTTTAAGAATTTGTTTGCAGGTAATTTATGTACAGGGTTAAAACCAATATGACTCACATATGAGGTATTTTTGATGGCGATTCTAATGGTATCATCCTTTATCTCATCCTTAAAATAGAGAGCTTTGCCAAATGTGAGGAGTGGTTGTACACCATCCTCTTCTAGTTCATATTTATCCCACAAAGGGATTTCATAGGCTATACTTGGTTTGACAAGGGGATAAAGGACAAGATTCTTTGTAGTGTTTCCATTAGAGATTATCATAAACCTTAATCTTAAGTTGACAAAAGTGTCAACAGTGGATAACCAAGGTCTACCCAGGATCAAGGGATTCCCTCCTAAGAAATTTTTGGGCTACAACACTAAGAAGTCATTCAGTTACTGTTAGGAGTCCACATAGATGAAAACATATTCTAGAATCCCTCTATTCATATTCTATATCGGTCAACTAGTTCTAACATAGTGGAGGTGTGTATCAGATTGGTAAGTTCAAGAAATTCTAGTGTTTCCTTGGTCATAATTATTGCAGTACCCAAGTCAACCAATGTGTTTGGAATAGTTTTTTTTTCTATCTTTACAGTTACGGTTGGATTCCTAGGATCATCATACTTAGGAGGGGTTTTCCCATAATTATTTCTAACAGCTTTCCTATCATATTAATAGTGGGAGGATCCTTAGGTTCCCTACCAATATTTTTAACACACAACTCCCTTACTGTTTTAGCGTAAATTGGGATGCCTTTGATTAATCGTAGCAATGAAATCCTAACAATTTTTTTTTTCAATTCCTTCAAAAGGTTAGACTTAGGTTGTGGAGTAGTCTTAGTTACGACCAATCACTCTAGATAGGTAGGGTTTGGAGTAGTTTTGGCATGTGACAATAGTATCAACGTGTGAGGGAGTTTTAGCATGAATTATATTGGTGTGTTATTCCTCTAATCACTCTTGAATTGAGGCTACTTTTTAGGGTGAATTTTCTTCATTGTGATTTGTGATAACAAGGAAAGTCCCTAAATTTATATTCTCCCTTATATTAAATGTTTGTAATTGCATCCAATAGGGGAGATGCAATAGGTGGAAAAGATATGTGCTTCAACTTGTTGCACCACCTTGTTATTTGGATTCAGGTTAGGTTTCACAAGTAGTTGGGGTTGCTGTGGAGGATTTCTTAGTGGCATATTGGAGGAAAGTTGCATTTCTTGTTGTTGTATAAGTAATTGGTTTCACATAGGAACTACCCCTTTTAAAATGAGCTATTTTCTATCCTTGAGGCCATGAAAATGTTTGATTTGGGTGAAAATTCCACTGTGGCCATGGTATGGGATACTGAATCAAGGGAAGCTTAGGACATTACCATGGAATTGTGAGGTACTGAATTGGTTTTGGAACATGAGAAGAACTATACACGTCATTCCATGTATTAAAAGATGAGCATGCATATTGAGATATATCTGGTGGATGAGCTTACCATGGATTCTTAGAGGAAATAAAATATGTTGGCTTAGTCTCGTCGCTTTATCCTTGAAATATTGCTTGTAATATAGGCGACGATGCGATTTTTTTTTGTGAGTGATCCTTCTCACAAATGCCAAAAAATTATACATTGTTAAGAGGGCACTCCCTAAGGGGATGCTTCTTTATGCAATTGGAGCAAAATATTGATAGTTCTTTTTCAACTTTGACCTGCTTTTGTTTTTCCTACAAATCATCCAACTGTGAAGATAAAGAAATAAGGATATCAGTCTTGATTTTTTCAAAACAATTGCCTATTTATGCTCTTGTTACTCTGTCATTGGATGATCTTTGTATTCTGGCAGAGGTATCTCATGCTAGGGTTCTATTCCTTGATTACCCTCTTGAGCTCTTTAGGAATAGAGAAGTTATGTCATCCTAATTTTCATTTGGTTTGTTGTATCTTAAGAAACAATTCTTTGGCTGTGAAAAGGAATCAATGCTTAAGACATTTTTTAGTAATGTGTCACAGAAGTAATTATATCAGGTGGTATTCGTTCAATCCCTTTGGAAACTAATTCTTTAAAACTCTTAATAATTTGGTATAATGAAAGACTCTACAATGCCATTAACTGCTGATATCTGAATGGAAAAGAAGAACTGTAGAAGAAACTCAAAATGATATGTTGTAACAAAAAATCTACCACTTTAAATTTCACAATGAATGTATGGAGAGACAGGAAACTCAAAATAATATGTTGTAAACAAAAAATCTATTTCTTTAAGTCCTAGAGAGAATTTGTGAAGGGAGAGGAGTTGGAGTGATGGAGTGCAAATTAAGGTTATTTAACTCTTAATCACATATGTAATTAAGAGACTGATAGCTACTTTACTTCACTTCATTCCAGGAATAAGGGACACAAAATGACACAGGAACAACGAATCACCATCAATTCCTTGGAAAAGTAAGTACCAAAGTTTTAGTCTTCCAAAGATCCAAAACTCAGAACCCCTCTTCTTTCTTTCTATCTTGCTTAAATACATCCAAAAAAGTTCGTAATTGCTAGAAATTATTGAAACTACTTTGACTACCTAATCTGTTAAAACTACTTATTACATTTCAATTGAGGACATCACTATAGCTTCGATCTTAAAAAAAAAAACCAATTAAAAATTGAAATACTATTCTTTTTGTTGAATCTGATTTGTTGTTAATGTGTCTCCCTGACAGATCAGACATCCTTGCCCTGAATTTCTTCCAGAGTTCAATATTTGTATTTTCTGCATGCTGTCATGTCTTTTCTATTTTTGATGTGGTATTCGAATAGTTTTGCAATAACACCTCTTTGCACGACTTGACCCAAATGTTGCGTTTCCAATATCGCCATCGTATGCTACTTTTTCTTGACTCTGCCTATGCCTCTGTGCTTCAAACTATGTCATCATGTCCCCTTCTTCCCGACTCTGCCTCTTCTGCTCGTGCCCGCAGCATTGAGTCTTCCATTTATTTACAAGGCACCACTGCATACAACTCTGTTCTACACGGGGTCGGGTGTTACTTGAGTCTACTGCCCGAGTTCTTGTTTCTGCATAAAATCATGCAACTACAAATAATCCTGGACTTTAAATAAAATTAAATTAACATTTGAATGGTATCACGTCCACCTTTCCATCGCATTTCGGCCTTCGGCGTTTATAACATATTCCTTAGTTCTATTCCTCTTGAGCTTGTGATGTGCAACATGGGATAGAGGTAGGGATGACGTCGCAAGTGGAGGTGGGGCCGATCGCAAATCACAATCGTCGATTTGAAACCTTGTCACATTTCACATTTCAGAATTTATAACTTATTCCTTAGTGCCATTCCTCCTGAGATTTGCAATTTGCGATGTGCGATGTGTGAGAGGGTCCTACGGATGGACTATAAATACTTTAGATCAAGCTCCGAACTATATCGCATTCGGCCCTCGTATTGCATTTTTCATTTCGACGATTCAACCTTGTTCTATTTCTCCTGAGCTTTGCAATTGTGATTTGCGATATGCGGGATGGATTTCCACATGTGATTGTGCTTAAGCATTCGAACACTATTCTGCACATATATTTGCACGACACGACCCTGACCTATGTGAAATGTTCTAAATGCATCAATTGGCACAACTCTTGAACTGATCTACACGCGAATAAGCCCGACTCGACCCCCCTTCACATCTCTGCACATAATATTAATACATCAACATATAAATCAAAAATTCTTTTTTGGTATACAAAATTTTTGTATTCTATAACATATATGCTTTTTTGGTGTTTTGAGAAATATTTCGAAAGTAAATGCAAATGAGCCAGAACATCTGGCTCCACCTGGGGATAGTGCTTTTTCCATGAAATCACTAAGAACCACATATTAGTGCCTTATCCATTGGGCATGGAGTCAAATTTTTCTTGTTGACATATGAAAAATGAGAAATACAGTATTTACAATGGTGGAATGTTGACTTTCAATGCTCAAAATAATGCTTCAAATACTGCCCATTCATAGGCAGCTGCATATATTCTCCATCTAAATCTTCTAGGATGAAAGTATTGTTTGATCTGGTTTCAAAAATTTTGTATAGACCATACCAGAGAGGGTCAAACTTACCATGATTTCCTTTATCCTCTCTTCTGGTGTCCCATCTTAATACTAAATCTCCTTATTGGAAGAGGATTTATTTTGCTTTTCTGTCAAATATGGAATTCATCTTTGTCTGATAAGAAATCAAGTTATCTCTAAATTTGTTTCTATTTTCACTGGATTCAATCACTTTGTTCAATCTTCTCACTAGAGCATTAGGTTCTTCCTGAGCTTCTTGAAGGAAAGCAATCACTGGTTTGGCCAACTGAGTCGGAAATAGTGCCTGAGTTCCATAAACCAATTTATAGGGTGACTTGCCAGTAAACCTCCTGGTGGGTACTCGGAATGCCCAAAGGGAAAAATTCAACTTTAAATCCCAGTCTTTCTGATTTTCAGTGATTGTCTTTTTCAAAATCCTAACCAGGGTCTTATTTGAAGATTATTCCAACCCATTCCCTTGTGGATGATATGTTGTGGAATGTGACAAGATTAAATTATATGTTTGGAAGAAACTAATGAATCAAGTAGAATTAAATATCTGAGCATTATCAGTTACAATCTTAACTGGACAACCAAACCTACTGAAGATATTCTCCTCCAAAAACTTCATCACCACTTGGTCATTTTATTTCTTGGTGGGGATTAATTCAACCCACTTTTTGAAGTAATCAGTGGCAGTTAGAATCGATTTGAACTGCCCCCTTGATGGTGGATTGATATCTCCAATAAAATCCTGAAGGTCTCTTCTATGAATACAGGGATAAGAGGTAATGGAGCAAGTCTTTTCTTCTTAGCGAACAAATAACATTTCTAACAACTTCTGACCAATCTATGTACATTTGCAAACAGGGTGGGCTAATAGAAACCAGACTTGAGGATTTTATGGGTTGTGACCTTCAAAATATAATGTCATCCACATAGAATTTCATGATATTCCTCGATAACCTCAATGGATTCACCTTCAGCTAAACACAACAGTAAAATACCAGCAGGATCTTTCCAATACAACTTTGCTTCTACTATGACATATGGCTGATATTTAAGCTTGAGAGCTCTGTTTTTGGTTTTATTCATTGAATATGGGAAAGAAAAGAAATAAAGGTAACGAACAACATCTTTATACCAATCTGAACACAAAATTTTGTATTGGATACCTGTTTTGGGCTTATTTTGACCTTCTTTGTTGTCAGCGCCATCCACTGGTGCCAAGAGGTTAATTCCCAATGCTTGAAAATTTGTTTCTGTTAGCAACTTTGATAAACCTTGTACTTTGATTAACTTGGTGGGTTTAATGTCCAAATCATACTCCTGGATTTTATCGATCCATTTTCCTCTTTTTCCCTCAACATTACTTTGAACCAGCATGTCCTTGACAACAAAATTAGGTACGTAAGCAGTTTTTTGGGATTGTAGCACATAAGTCCTGAAGGATTTAAGTGCTTTGATGAATGCATACACTTGTTTCTCCAAAATGTTGTATTTGAGCTCATCATCTTTGAGAACTTTGCTGAAGAATTCCACTGGCTGCTCCTTACTATCCTCATTTTTTTGCAATAACACAACAAATTTAGTAGTGGGGGAAGAAAATGAAAATATTTGAAATACGTTTTGATAACCAAGACTTATTAAAACAAGAGCTTCCTGGAGTGCTTCTTTTATTCTAGAAAATTCTTCTCTTGATTCTTTATCCCACCTTACTTTTGCATTTTTATTCAACATGTCAATTATATTTCTCACAATATCAATATAATTTGGTACAAATCTTCTCAGGAAGTTTATTTTTCCCAAAAATATCTGAATCTATTTCTTGCTTCTGGGTAAAGGAATGGTATAAATTTCCTCCACCCTTGCTGGATCAATATTTACCCCTTGTTTTGAAACTATGTGACCAAATAATTTACCTTCCTCCAAGGCAAACAAAGGCCTTTTGGGATTTAATGATACACCATACTTTCTACACTTTTTGAAAGTTATTTGCAGATGTTCCAGGTGTTCATCATCTGACCCTGAAAAAACAGTTACATCATATAAATATATAATCACATAATTGTCTTCAATAAACGCTATGTCCATGGCCCTCTGAAAAGTTTCACTTGCATTCATAAGACTAAATGGCATCCTTGCATACATTAAGGTGCCCCAGGGGGTTGTGAAAGATGTTTTTTTTCTGATCTTCCTGATCCACTGCCACTTGATTATATCCAGAGAATCCATTAACCATAGACATCATGTAAGCTCCTGTCACCTTCTGTAAGACATAATCCATTTTAGGTAAAGGATAATTATCCTTTAGAGATGCTCTGTTCAAATTCCTAAATTCCACACACAATCTTATGTCTCCATTTTTCTTCCTCACAGGAACCAAATTAGAAACCCAATCCGAATATCTAAGAGGGACTATGATTTTTGCTTGGAGCAATTTCTTCACTTCCTTTTCAGTTGGAGCTAACGATAATGGATTAATCTATCCGAGTTTTTGTCTATGTGGTTTGATTCCTTATTTCAATGGGATCTTATGTTGTATTATGCTTTTATCATACGTTTTCAAGTCTTCGTATGACAAAGAAAACACATCCATATACTTTTTAAAGAGATAAATATATCTTTCTTTATAATATTTGGGAACATCTTTGAACAAATTCACCATTTTTGGCTCCTGCTGAGTTCCCAAATTACAATCTTCCATCCCTTCCTCTTGATGTATTTTCTTTGAATTAAGAACAACATAATTTGAATCAAACAGTATCTCAAGAGTAACCAAACCTTTAGGGAGTACATTATCTTTCAACTGAATAATCTTTTGATCACTTGTTGAATTTTTGAAATGTCTTACCTTTGTTTTTTTCTCTGTTTGTTCTTCTTTTTTATCTATCTCAACATCTTAAAAGTTTCCAATCATTGTCAAGCAATGATTTATCTTCTCATTGTCTTCAAACACCTACTAATGTTTCACATTATCAGGAGTAGAGGGTCTATGTCTAATTTCAATCTCATACCTTAACCTTGGATTCATAGGTGGCTTGAACTTGCTAGCCGCAACTGCTAAAGAATCTACCAATCTATTCTCCTCCCTCGAAATAAATTGAAGATTAAAGGCTTCAAAATAGTTCTCTATCAGATCCCAAACTTCATTCCTATATGATCTTAATCTGGGATGGTTGTTTTGACAATGATTTTTAATATGTCTTATTATCAATTTAGAGTCACCAATAATTGAAATACATTGACTCTCCCATCTGTTTAGAAACTTGTAGGCTAATGATCAAGGCCTCATACTCAGCTACGTTGTTTGTTGAATCAAACTCTAATTTGAAAGAAAAAGGCACAGGGTTACCTTCTGGCGATATCAACAAGAATCCAGCTCTTCCGCCTTCCTTAGAGTAGGCACAAGTGAAGCTCATTATTTACAACTGCTAAAGAGAGCTACTTCCTTATGTCTTCAGTAAATTTTGCATCTTCATGTAGCATGAGACATGAAGGATCTTATTTTTCTTGACTATAAATAGGAGAATTTCCTATTTATTTCTTGGTAGTGGTATTCATGAACCTTGTTTCCCTGTACAATCGCCTTTCTTCCCCATTAAAAACGAGAATTAAGTGTTGTGGTTCATTTGCATTTACTTTCAAAATATTTCTCAAAACACCAAAAAAACAAATATGTTAGAAAATGTAAAATTTTTGTATACCAAAAAATAATTTTTGATTTATATGTTGATGTATTAATGTTATGTACCGAGATGTGTAGGCAGGTCGAGTCAGGCTTATTTTCATGCAGAGCAGTTCAAGAATTGGGCCGATTGATGCTTTCATAACATTGCATACAGGTCAGGGTCGATTCATGCAAATATACGTGCAAAAAAATGTTCATAGGCTTAAGCGGAATCGCATGTGGAAAGCTCGCTCGCATATCGCAAATCACAATCGCAAAGCTCAAGAGGAATAGAACAAGGTTGAATCGTCGAAATGCGAAATGCGATACGAGGGCTAGATGCGATATAGTTCGGAGCTTGATCTAAAGTATTTAAAGTCTAGTCGTGGGACCCTCTCACACATCGCACATCGCAAATCTCAAAGCTCAGGAGGAATGGCGCTAAGGAATATGTTATAAACGCCGAAGGCCGAAATGCAATAAGGGGCGAATGCAATGTAGTTTGGAGCTCGATATAAAGGATTTAAACTCCGGCCGTGGGACCCTCTCGCACATCACACATCGCAATCACAAAGCTCAGGAGGAATGGTGCTAAGGAATATGTTATAAAGGTCGAAATGTGATAAGGGGGAGATGCAATGTAGTTTCAGAGTTAAATTTCAAACGATTTCAAATCCAGAAGTAAGGACCTTTCCTCTGAAAAATTGCATCGGAGGTAAGAGGAGGCTTATAATGGAGTAGCATGGAAAGCTGAAATGCGATGGAAAGGTGGGCGCGATGCCATTCAAAGGTTAATTCAAAATTATTTAAAGTCCTGGATTATTTGTAGTTTCATTGTTTTATGAAGAAAAGTGAACGCGGGCAGTAGACTCGGGTAACGCCCGACCCCGTACAGAACAATGTTGTATACGGTGTCACCTTGTAAATAAATGGAAGGATGAACATTGCGGGCATGAGCAGAAGAGGCAGAGTCGGGCAGAAGGGGACATGATAACATTGTTTGAAATGCATAGGCATAGGAAGAGTCAGGAAAAAGGAGCATATAGTGGCACTGTTGGAAACACAACAGCTGGGTCAAGTCGGGAAAAGAGGCATCATTGCAGAATTGTTTGAATACCACATTAGAAACATAAAATACATGACATCAAGCAGAAAAGCCAAATATTGAGCTCCGGAAGAAATGCAGGGCAAGGATGTCCGATCTGTCAGGGAGACACATCAACACTTCAGGGAGACACATCAACAACAAATCAGATTCAACAAAAATAATAATATTTTAAGTTTTAATTTGTTTTCTTTTTTTTTTAAGATCAAAGCTATAGTGATGTCCTCAATTTCAATGTAATAAGTAGTTTTAACAGTTTAGGTAGTCGAATTAGTTCAAGAAATTCTAGCAGTTACAAATTGTTTTTGATGTATTTAAGCAAGACAGAAAGAAAGAACAAGGGTTCCAAGTTTTGGACCTCTGGAAGACTAAAAATTTTCTACTTATTTTTTTGAGGAATTAATGAAAGAAGCATCAAGATTCCTACGAATGTTGATGGTGATTCTTTTTTCTTGTGCCATTTTGTGTCCATTCTTCTTGGAATGAAGTGAAGTAAAGTAGCTTCCGGTCTCTTAATTACATCTGTGAGTAAGAGTTAAATAACCTAATTTTGCGCTCCTTCACTCAAAATCCTCCACAAATTCTCTATGGAACTTAAAAGTAATAGATTATGTGTTTATATTATATTATTTTGAGTTTCCTCTCTCTCCATAAATTCATTCTGAAATTTAAAGTGGTATATTTTATGTTACAACATATCATTTTGCATTTATTCTATGGTTCTTCTTTTCCATTCATATATCAATAGTTAATGGCATTGTAGAGTCTTTCATTATACTAGATTATTAAGAGTTTTAAAGAATTAGTTTACAAAGGGATTGAACGAAGACCACCTGATATAATTACTTCTACGAAACATTGTTAAAAAAATGTCTTAAGCACTAATTCCTTTTCACAGCCAAGGAATTGTCTCTTAAGATACAACATTTTCTGGAACCGTTACCGATGATGAAGAGACGAAGTTTATTTTCCCTAGGTTTTTCACATTATTTCCTCTGGTTGTCAGTGAGGAGGAAATATTTGGTTGTGTTTGTTATTCTCAGAATTCTGGCTCACAAAAGGCCTCACAAGAGGTCGGATACCTCACAACAGAAGGTCCCTGCTTTGTCAGACCCTGAAATATTGGTTTCTAAAATGGTTCAGAAATCCAAAACCCCCTAAACACCTAGTCCTACATAGTCCGCTCCTGACCATAGTTCTAGTAATCCTTTGTTTGAAGATATCTCTAAAGTCCTTCCTTTCTTGGAACAAGATTCACCCTTCACACCAATTTATTTTCAAGAACCTAAGTTGGAAGAACACTCCTTTGAGTCTGTTTCTCGTACTTTTACTCAAGCTCAACAAACTCCAGTTGCTGGTCCCTCTACCATTTTCCATCAACCCACTCCCATATCTGTTTTACCTCCACCTTTGTTCATTTTCACAGCAGGTTCATTGACTGCATCTAACCAAGGAACAAACAATCAATGTGCAAACATGGCAACAACAGCCTTTTTGTTGAAAATATATGCTCCACTTAACCATCCACAACCAATTAATGCAATTCCTCAAGAGTATCTTAAATTACTCCCACTCTTTACAGGAGAAAATGAAATAACTGCAGAAAAACACTTTCTTGTGTTTTGTAATTTTGCTGAAAATCTAAATGTAGAACATCTTGATGTTGTAATGAGGCTTTTCGTCTAGTCTCTGGATGGAGAGGATAGAAAGTGGTTTAAGGGATTTCCAAATTATTATATGAATACATGGGAAGAACTAGAAAATCAATTCACTCAGAGATAGGGTGAAAAAAGGAATCATGGATATTCACTAACATAATTAAATGCAATAAACAAAAAAAACCGGATGAGAATATAT